>VXAL01007184.1:60881-131147 GCA_013399475.1 Chauna torquata
TTGGTACCACAAAGGCCCCTCTTCACATCAATACTAATGTGTTTTAAGAAACTGGGTTTTTTTGGTTGTTTGTTTTTAGAGATTACAGTATCCTTCTCATGTGTTCCATTTGCATACCCATTCAGTTAAAATAATCAGAGGTACTTTGCTTAATTACTGTCTTTAGGCGCAAAAAAAAAAAAAAAAGGCAGTTATGTACAAATCCAATTTTAAATCCTGAAGTGTAAAAATTGTACCTGAGAGAAAGAGTATCAACACTTAGGTCAAATAGAAAGTGGGTGACATACTTAAAGCTGTGGTTGTCTCTTTACTGATCTGCATCTCAACAACCTAATAGAAAATTGTCTCCATCTATGTAATCTTCAACAATGTCATGCTTTTCTTAGGTTTTTAGTGATCTTTTTAATTGAATTGGCTCAAGTGGATGTTTATGGAAGTGATGGGATTTCCTCTGTTTATGTGCTTTGGAATCACCATATCTTCAGTTTCGTACTTCAGCATTTTCAGTAGATTAAGTTATATGATAACCTCTCTTCTCCTTTGTATGGGAAGTATATGATGAAAGGAAAATGAAAGCCTGATGTCCTGTTCCCGCTCACAAAAAAAGACTGAGCATCAGAAAAAAAGGATATCCAAAGACGAAGGCAAATTTTAAAAGCAAGTTTTTATATCTGATACAGTTTGCAGATTTTCATGGGAGAGTCCTTAGTTATTGAGGATGATGAGTATTCCAAACAGCTTTTAGAAGTTTTCTACTTTCCTATTTTTCAATCTCTGTAAGAATCAGCAACGTTTTTAGTATGCTTAGTGAGTAAGACGTTTGACCTGATCCTTGCTTAAGTTATTATCTGAAATCACAGATTTTATAGTTGTCTTGTTCTTCAATATAGCATTCAGAAAATAAATATTTTTCACAAATTATTTAATACCACTACAACCCAAACTATCTGAAGTTACCTGAAAATATGTGGCATTGTGACAGGTTTTTATTTTTGGTTTGTAAGCTTTTCTCAGGGTAGCAAGAACACTTCTTTAAGTTTCTTCAGATTCCTGAAAGTTTAAATCCTGGAAGTTACTTTGCTTGAAGGGCTTTCAAAGTCAGTGGAGTTGCACATGGACAAAACTTTGTATGTACTCAGAGAACCTTGGCCTTAATGTTTATCATGTTGGAAAGATCACTGTCTCAGACTGTACAATTTTTGTACAGTACAATTGTACAGCACAAACTGTACAATTTTTCCTTTTTTTTGAATAGCACTGATGAGCACCTTGTTAATAGTTCTCAAGATCGTCATTCTAGATTTTATTGATACAAAAACTATGTTTCCGACTTATGCTTCTTGCCGTATTACTGCAAGGTTTATTTATTTTTATAAGCATTTGAAAACTAGATCTATATCTGAAAACTGTCTCATGACCCTTACTAACAGAGACTAGCAGATGCTGTAGAACTTAATGCTTGCATTAAGATTTGCAGAACTTAAGGTTCAAAGCACAAATGCTGATCGGGATAATTAGTACATTGATCACTGAACCTGGAACACATCGTTATGATAGTTTAATCACCTGCATAATAAAGATGACAAAATCTTACCCTGCATCAAGCCATAACTTCTGATTAAGGTAGATTCCACCAGAAAAGAGTGTCTAGTCAAGATAGCAATTTTTAGGTGCTGCAGCATACATACTATTTCTAGCTAAGGATTACAGTTCTGTTACCATTTAAAAAAAAAAAAAATCTGCCTTCTATCTGGCTTGAATTTGTTTAGCATCAGCATCCACCTGTTTTTGTCTCTTAAATTCCCTTGATGTATCGAAGGAAATTCAGAACTAAGAGAAGAAGAAATATGAACAGAAAAACAAAGCCACGGGGAAGAACAAATATATTAACACTTTTTTATTTTTTCTGAAAGAGGAACAAGGTGCTCCTTACTTTATAAACTTGTGGTAGCTGCCTGTCTGCTTCTTCAGCCACATAAAGACCACTAGAAAAAGGTGGTCTAAGGAGTCTTACTCCCTTAGAAAAACATAGGCTCTGAAATGTCTAACAATTAGTACAGGTTTTCAGAAATATCTGTAAATCTGAAGATGTACCTTTGGAAATGCTCTGAAAATGAGACTGAAAATGTTACACTAACTACTTGGTGCCTTTCAGGCATGTCCTTCATTACTTGTGGCTTTCATGTGCAGTTTGAGCACTGTAGCTTTTCACAGGGCTTTTTGTTACCTGAACTGTTTCAATGTTGATGTTTGTGTGTCTTATTTGTCTCCTCGCAACTGTTTGTCTTTTAGGTCTCCCAGATGACCCTGCTGATTACTGGAAGTGGATGAAAATGGACAAGAGAACAAGCTGCCTTTTATGAAAGGCTATATGCTGAAGATCACAAAAACTTCACCAGTGTTTCAGTAGTGGTGGTGGGAAGGCTCTAATCAAAAATTTATCAGGCATCATTTTCAGTTACATTTTATTTTGTGTACTTTTTTTCTAGCTATTGCTTACAGAAGTAAATTATGAAATGTAGTGAAACAATTATTATGTGGTTTAGGTTCCATATGGTATTGTTTAGAGAACTTTACAAAAACCTTATCGACACAGTTATATGATGATTAAAAAAATTATGCATAAAATGTAGAAGCCAATCCTAATTAATTCATCTGGATCTATAGGCAAAACTGTTATGTCTCTTCTGCTAAACCTGTATGCTATATGAGGATAAAATTGTCCAGTGTTGAACAAAAAGGGGTACTTTTAAAGTGTTCACATTTAATGTCAGGGTTAAAAAAAAAAAATCACACTGTTCTGTTGTCTGGCTTATTTTCATATGTCCTCAGTCTCAGAGAATGAGAAAAGGGTAGCTGAAACACTCAAAGTTTTAAATTTAGTTTCTACGTACAAAACTGCTACAGCTGTCCTATTTTTTGGGGGCCTTTCAGAGCTGACTCAAATGCATAGTCCTCTTTTAGAATACCTAGAATTCTCTGCCATATGCAGTGAGTCGTTTACGAAACATTTAAGGTTTATATCGGATCTTAAATCTATCTTTTAGATAGTCTCAAAAGTGTCAGTGTGAGCCTCTGGCCAGTGCAATTTTGATGAAAATTCTAAATTAAGGAGAAGCTAACAGACATGTTGAATGCATTAATGTTTTTCTAAGTGGCAACTATTTGAAGCACATGGGTAAGCTTTTTTTTCTATGTTGACATCATTGATGAATCTTTTACAGATGTTTGTGGGACCATGATTTCACTCTATAGTAAAAAGATTGTCCCAAGAGATACAAGTAAATGGACGGAGTACAGGTAGGGCAATCAGGTATCTCCTGTTAATTTTCACTGGTCTATTACTCATCACACAGACTTTCTTACTACTTTAGAGATGTGTGTTTTTAGAATAGTGCGTAATTACACTCAAAATTAAATGTCTTCAGAAGTGTTTAGCGTGTGGAAAACATGTTATTTTTATATTCCGAAGAGAAAATTTAGCTCTCATTTTGAAATCTATTTTCAGAAGCAGCTATAGCTATTTCACAACTTAGTAATCGCTGTACCATAAGGATAAGTCTAATTTAAACTCTACTGGTTTTAGTCCATTATTGCTCAGTTAATGTTGTTTCTTAGGCCTTGTGCAGGTAATTCCTTTGAGGCAACTGTCAGTGGAACATAGTTGCTATTTAGTATACATTTTATGTCAAAGTGATAGTATTGTCAGAAATACAAGGAAATAATAGTGTTATGTGTGTATTTCTCTGTTTGTAACCCAATAAATGTATTCTTTCATACACTGCATGTAGCAACAGTCCAGCTGAACAAACAAATTGGCAGCAACATAGGATTTCTCATTCTATGAAAAATATGAGCAGACAATTTTTACACAACAGTGTCTGATTTGTGTTGCAGGGATCCTGTCATGATAGGGGTATTCCTGCTTCCTTTTTCTCTTGATTTGTCATTGACTGTAATTGTCTTTTTTCTTTTTTTCTTTTTCCCCAAACCTTTTGGAGTGATGTGGTCTGAGTTTTATGGAAAATTCTTTAGTTTCAGGAATCTCATTATGTATAATAATAAGTGTATTTGAAAATAGTGTCACTATGTGCCAAAATTTGCTAGTAATTCCTCTTTTGGGCTCTGATATGAGGAAAGATTTCTATTGGCCTCAATAAACAAAATTAAACACAGAGTGGGAGTTTTGCTGTGCTAGTTGTGGTATCTTATGAATTGTTGGTAATAATTACCCTGACCACTGAAGAACTGTTAGCTTCTCTGTGAGTTTGTTTTTTTTTTTTCCTCCTAATGTTAGACCATAAGCAGAAGCTGCTATTACTATTATTTTTTTTTCCAAGCCAAAAGATTTTTTCCCACCAGGAATCATAAAGTCAAAGTAGAAGCAGGAAGCTGAAACATAGAGGTGCTATTTTCCTGTCTCACTGAAGTTTAGATTGGTCAGAGTACCGTAAGGCTTATGGACTGTAGAAGGATATCATATACAAGAAGATGGCCTTAAAGCTTCCAATCTAATAGTGTCTCCTTAATATTTGGACTACAGGGATACTTGGAATTGGTACAGAAAAAAAGGAAAAACAGACATGGATTTAAAGTGAATGAATCTACGTGAAGAAGAAAAAATGCAAGAAAAGCATTCTCATTTCTTGTTTGGCTATATTGTTTACTACCTTCTCTAGACTGTATGACACGTAGCTGCTTTTCATCAAATGTTCACTGAAATTGTGCATTCATTTATTAGCAGCTCTTCTGAAAGATTTGGAGAATATTCATTATCATCAGTAATTTAGTCAACTGTGACTAAACGCAAATAGTGACCAACAGGAAGACATTTTACTTCCTGGTTTCACCTTGGACGTGCCTCATTACCATGAACTTGTCCAGCGATGGCAGGACTGTTGTGTGAACCTGGTTACCATCATCAGACTTGTCTTGCTCTTGTTCAGGTACTGTGGGACTGCACCCTCGCCAGTGATGCCACTGCCCTACCATCATTGTCAGTGTCTGCTGCTGGCTTGCCTTCCTTTGTGGAGCAGCCCGCACTTGCTGCTCCATGACACTGGGCTTTAAGGTCCAGATACGAGAGGTGGTCAGAAAGTTTGGCTGTATGTACTGTAGTAATTGGACAATGTGGGGGGAAAAAAAAATGTGGCCTGTGGGATTACTTGCTGCTGAAAACAGCTTGAGAAACTGAAAACAGCTACGCCAGCAAAGTGTATATCTCTGTATAGTTGGGAGCTGGCATTCATTGCTTTCGTAGACCTTACAGCTGACGTCCAGATCTTTCTCACTGTCGTGGTTTAGCCCTGGTAGGCAGCTAAGTGCCACACAGCCGCTCGCTCACCCTCCCCAGGTGGGATGGGGAGAGAATCAGAAAGGTAAAAGTGTGAGAACTCATGGGTTGAGATAAAGACAGTTTACTAGGTAAAGCAAAANGTCCCCTCCCAGCTCCCTGTGCATCCCCAGCCTCCTCGCTGACAGGGCAGCACAAGAAGCAAAAAAGTCCTTGGCTCTATGTAAATACTGCTCTGCAACAACCAAAAACATCGCCACTATTTTCATCAAAAATCCAAAACACAGCATTGTGTGAGCCTCTACGAAGAAAATTAACTCTATCCCAGCCAAAACCATGACACTCACCTGTAATTAGGTTACTGAGTACACTGTATTTCTAAGTTACACACCACAAATGTGAAGCTGGTTCAAAACTTGGAAGCTCATTTGTCAAAGAAAATGTTCTTGCAACTGATACTTACAGAGCTCTGCTGGCTTCTGCTGCTTTTGAAGTCCTAGGTAGGACATAAGGTGCTAAGTTTAACCTACGGAGTCTTTAAAGGCTAGGATTTCTTATCTGGAAGTTTGTAGTTCTCTTGGGGCTCTGTAGGGCTTAACACATCATGAGCTGAAGTGTTGTCTGTAAAAAAACAAAGAGGCAGCTGGCAGAGTATTCTGTCTGAGAACTCATCAACATAAGTGTATTTTTTTTCATGTTATTACAGAATTAAGAACTAATGTGGGTTTTTTTTTGTTTGGTTGGTTGGTTTTTTACTTGTACCAACTGTGAAAATACATATTGTATTTAAAAAAAAAACAAAAACCTACAGTCTTAAAAATTTGGTTGTTCAGGTTAGGAATCAAACCCAAGTACTGGCCTTGATCTTGTAAGGAGTAGGAGTTATGGTAGTGCACAAATGAAAATTCTCTAATACTACACTGTAGTAATTTTAAGCTCTGTCTCCTGCATCTCAATATACTACAAACAGGGAGGTAGACTGGGGCCAAAGAACTGTGCTGACTGCAGAATTTCAGTCACACAGTGTTGCATTCTGCGCTAGGTGTTCATATTTGATATCAAAATTTTTTCATCAATAAGCATCATCAAAAGACTCTCCTCACTGATTATATTTTGAACTACTGCTGACTAGTCCCACAGAGGTGAAGGATTTGATTTGTTAATCTGGTGCATTCACAAACCTGAAAAACACGCAATCTGGGGAAGCAAAGAAGAGACAGAATAAGAAGGATGCATACAACTTTTTGTATTTTCAGGGTTTTATCTTTGTGTTGGTACTTTTTATTCTCCCATAGTTGGTAATTAAATCACTTATCGAATGACCTATTATTATTAGTGGTCACATGGAAAAAAAGCCACATATTCAAAGTCAATGTACTTAATTTAGGCATGAATTTTAGTTTGAAATACATTGGTATTTCAAGTGTATTAATGTCATCTTCTCCATGCCAGAAGACACACAAAATACTAGACACAGAAACCAATCATGGGAGTAATACCTCTGACAGTGCTTGATAACTGAAGGCTTTTAAACGGAGAATTATGCCCTCTGTCTTAAACATTCAGTAGCCAACTATGCAGCTGGCCTTTGGACTCTTATTAAAGAGCAAAACTGTACTGTGAGAACTGCTCTGACCTCAGATGTGATTTGTCAGTATGCCACAGGTAGCTCAAAATGTCATTGTTCAGTGAAAGCAATCATAATTTTTAGAACTATGATGAGAAATTTGTATGTCATTTATGGCATTTGGAAAATTTAATTCAATGTAACCATTCAGGAGTTATCTTCATCAGATCCAGCTTTACTCTAGTCAAGGGTTTGTTAATAGCAGAGGTCCAGCAGACTCTGTAATTACTTTTTAAGAATTCTTTAATTTTCACTTGTGATGAAGATGCAGCTTATATAAAAGGATGTGAATGTGTAATGTGCTGCTTTTTGATAATCATCTTCGCCCTCTGGTATAATTACCCATCAGATCAATTAGTTCCTCTAGTCTACATTCTGCTGGAGGGTTTTCAATTTTGTGTAAAGTTTATTCAGGTTTGAGGCATGCTGGTGATGAGGCTGTGTCTCAGGTGATGTAATGCGCCTGTGAAAGATCACCAGGTTTAAATGTGTTGCTTACTGAATACAGTGATAAGGCTGATTCAGAATCTTAACCATCTTTGGACAAATTACAGTACTTCTGTCTTTGAGAAAGCCTTTATTTTGTAGGTGTTATATAATTTCTCCTCTACCTTCCCTATGCAGAGAGCAGATTCCACAAAGGAGCAAATAGGAGAGATTCCATGAAATCCACTGGTGATACTCCAAAGAGGGAGAGCAGCTATACAAGTGCTGCCCAACTGCAAAGGGCATTAAGATAGTCACCAGTGCGTCTAGACCAGAAGTTCTTTTTTTAGAAACAGTTAAAAAACCTGGGGTGTATTTTACTTCCGTGATGGTTGCAATATGCTTAATCCAGTTTGTTTTTTTTATTGACCGTCTGTTTATCTAGGTTCATTTTGCAACTTTATGTGACCCCCTGTGCAAGTCTAGACAGTGGCTGTGGTTTATGTTTTATATAAAGGTTGCATTTTGAATGATTTCCTGAAGTGATGGAACAAAAGTAGCTAATAACCTGCAAATTCACCTGCTTGTTTACTTTGAGAACAGACTTTTATTCCTTTGCATTAGTGATTACTCTATTAATTCTTGACAACAAATAGTTCTGTAAGAAATTCTTGCTCGAAGCAAGTTTAAAAAAAATAGCATTAAAAAAAGAAAAAGTGCTAGTAGGAGCCAGCTTGTGTGTTCTAACACTTGGTTGTTGGGAGTAGGAAAGAAATACCAAATTTGTGATTATGCATTTGTTTACGCTAACATGTTACTGCTTGATCAGTCCTCCATCCTCTCCCTCCCTCCCTCTCCCTGATGAACACCCCCATCTGTCTGTAGAGAGAGCCCAAACTAGCAAGGCTGATAGCTTGTTGTTTTAGAAATTAGGATCTGAAAGACAAAAATAGTGTTCCTCTTCTGTTGCTTGTGCTCCCGGAGTGCAGTGATTCAAGGGGTTGTTAACTGCACCGTGTAATGCTAACTAGGGGCTACAGCTGGTGCCAGCCCACAGCATTTACTTTTTGAGAGGATGAGTGTCCAGCCTGCTCGGGGACGAGATGCATTTGCCTTTCCATGTGCTGGATGTAGTATATCCTTCAAAAAGGAATAGTGTCAATGCACGAATGGTTATAATTCTAGGTATGTGAGGATAGCATGTTTGAAGTTTCTATAAGAGACTCTGTAGCATCTTCCACCCATACAAAAAGTTTCCTTTTTTTTTTTNAGTCAAATCTCTGACAGGCCAGAGGATATTATTTTTTCTGAAATCTGTTAACTTTAGATTGGGCCCACCAGAAAAGGTGATAAATCAGTTTGAAGGTAACTTTACAGAGGAGGATTAAGAGGATATGAGGCCAGAATTGCTTGAAAAATAGAAATTAAAGGTTATGTTTTGTTTTAGATGCCTTGCACAACTAGCTTCAGATTAACTGCATCCTTTTAGATGTGTTAAGCTGACAGTGCTGGAAAATTAGCCCAGACCTGACTTCTGATAGGTTTCTTGACTGCTGGACTACAAACTTGCATGACAGATTGCATCCAGCACAGTATGCTGCAGAAAGTAGTTAATGGAAAAGAGATTGCTTTGATGTTCACTTCTGGTGGGCTGATCCTCCGGTTTAAAGGCTAAACACCTATTGTCCTCAGTAGGAGTTTTCCTTATGAAAAGCTTTCACAAAATCTGTAATTTACAATTTCGTTTTCTGAGACCGTGGTTTGCTCTATTTCTATATTCAGTAGTCAGCAAATATTTTCAAGAGTGATTTCTAATTTTTGAGTCTCTAACTTCAGATGCCACAGACAGGACCTTATTTCTCAGAAATTGCTGAGCATCTGTCCTCTTTGCTAAAGCAAATGGCTCTAAAGTATTTCCATTAAAGCACCGTAAACGAAGGCACCTAAACACACTGCCTACTTTCCTGAAAAATGGGGCTAAGCACTGCAGAGATGTACCTTAGAAAACAGGCTCAGCTAAAATTAAAATGGGGGGGAGGGTGAGGAGAGTGAGAGCAAATACAGTAACAGCCTGTGATTAGAAATCTTAACAATGACAGTGAGTTCTGTTTAATTTCTAACTGCTTAAAAGCAGGCCTGGGGAAATGCTCTGCTTAGAAATGTCATGGAAAGTGCAGCTGGTCCATGGGCTTTATCTTGAAAAGCAAAGGATCTTTCCCATTTTGCAGTAACACTGCCATTTACTGGGCCATACCACTAGCAATTTGCAACAATGGGAGGGAAAAAAGCTGCCATTTGACCTAGAATGCAATTTTCAACTAATTAATAAAGTGACCATTAGTGCCCGAGGGGATAATAACAGGAATAAGAACAAATTACTATGGGGTGCAAAGGAGGCTTGGGCATTGTATTGCAAATTTCTTATGGCACTATTCTTCTTTTTTTTTCTCACTAATACTTTTAAAGTGCCCCCACTCAACACTTGCTCCTTGTAGGACCCTTGCAAACCACATAAGAATTAGCCCTTCAAAGATCAATCAGGATCTAATTGTTGTTAACAAAGTGCCACCTGGAGAGAAATGTTACAATATACCTTCATTACAAAGCATTCAATCTCTCTCACACTCACAAGTCCTGGCTACAGTACAGACAAAAAGGAGCGGCTGCTAGCATTAAGATCAGGCACCTGCAATTGCTTGTAAAACACTGCCAGTCCCTGCGCAAATATGTTACTGACATTGCATGAGCCTCGTTAGAACTGCTCTGTTTATGCTTCCTCAGAGCAAATTTTGCTGTGGTCCCTCTATTAGCAATGGTTTAACATATCACTGAAGCCCTCGTATTGATGGGGATCCTAGGCAAAGCAGCTACAGTATTTGCTGTGATCTCTCATAGGCTCCAGGGACTGCTTTCAGTAAGGGTTCTTCTGTATTTTGTGACCCCTGCTCTCCATGTCCCAAAGGCGAATGTTCAGGAAGCCTCCAGTGAACTGATTTGGAATGTCCTGTTTTCCTTTCTGGTAGCCATGGCTTTGTCTGTCCTGTCAGATAAGGTAACCAGGTATAGCGCATTTGCTGTAGGCCCTGCCTGTGCTAGTACTTCGCAGCTTCGTTAGTTAAGTTCAGGACACGACTCGCGCTGCCCAGCATCTACCACTTACTTCTTGGACACCTTTGTGACTGCATTTCCACAGAAGTTGAAGTCAACTGATACTACTCTTGTCAGTCCTGCCTGTCCTTTTCCATGTGCTGGCACTGGCATTTCTTTGATGTCCCAAGCTGGATCCAGATGGTGAGCCAACAGAAACTTTTCTTTTTCAGGCTGGTTTAGTTTTCAGCTGATTTAACTCACTGAACTTTTTTGCCCTGCACTCGCATGAGCAGCCTGGTGCACAGGCAGGACAGGGACCACGTTGCTGAAGCCTGAATTAGAGTGCCAATTTCAGTGAAAGCCACCTCTTGTTGGCTGAGGTGCCCGTGCGTGCCTGAATGAAGCACGGTTCACTGAAGGGCAGCTGGTGGCACTCCTAATGGCATTTCCAGGCCTCGTCTGTGCTGGCCCTGCGCTGCCATGCAAAGATCTCCGTGTTTGCCCCTGGGGCAGGTAACATCTGCAAGTGGCATGGAAAGAGGCTTAAGGCAGAGCTCTTCAGCTTTACTGCCAGGTAGGCTGGGGAAGGGCCAGCCTGGGTGTCTGGGGCAGGGAGGGATGACGGTGCCTGCGTGAATTTACCTCAGAGTGAAATGAGAATGCCTTGTCTTCACTGTGAGCAGTTTGCCCTACATCTTCAAGCTTCTGCTGACTGTTAGACTGCTGTCAGTGTCTGGTTGGGCTAGTACAAGTCTGTTTTGCCCCATTTTGCTCCCTCACCATTCTGAATGGCTTAGATTCATTAGTTGTCTTCAAGTATATTAAAAAAAAAGGGGGGGGGGAGGAAATAAATCAGCCATTGCAGTGATTCCCAGGTGTTTGCCACTACACATCCCTTTCTGGCTTTATGATCTCCTGGGGAATATTTCCTGCTCTGCTTGTATATAGCAAAGCTAGCAAGGTAAAGCAGAACAGGAGTCTTGAACCTTTTTCAGTTTGTGGGCTCCTGAAAATTTCCAGTGGGCTGTTTTATATAGCAGATTGAGGAGTACTGTCGGCAGACTTGCTTTGCTCATGCCTTGTTTACAGTCAGGGAGTTGGCTTGACTGAAAGCTCCACGTGAAGGTAAACTCAGCCTCTCTTCCCCCCCCAAAAAATGTCAGTGGTTGCGCAGGGCCCCCAGACCACACTTGGCCGGTAATGTAGAGAGCAGAGTTTCTGTTTGGGTGTTTCTCCTTCTTCCAGTTCAATTCAGGTGCATTCAGTCCTCACTTAGTTCCTGGGCTGGCAGTTGTGGTAGCTGCTACTGCTACGGCTGTGGAAGCAGGGCAGTGGGGCTGGCGAGGGCAGTGCTTCCTTTCGCAGTCACCCCAAGGCCAGGTGTTTCATCAGTGTGGGCTGAATTCCTGCTGTGTGGTTCCCTTCCCTCCGCTGTCAGCCCCTTTGAGAATACCAGTCATCCCCCAGAAGCAGGATATCAGTCAGGTACTGTATTTGCTGGTTTGTGCATCACGTTTGTGCCCACACTAAAGAAGATGAAGTTGTCCATGCTGAAGAGATTCACTATTATATAGTGTTTCATTTAACAGAATTCAAAGCAAAAAGGTCCAATGTTGTAGCTGAGTCACAGGGGAGAAAATTAGCTCGGTAAGGGTAATACACACTGGCAAACGTGCAAAAGTTCTGGGACTTTCACACAGTCTTACAGACTAGCTCACTGTCCCAAGTGCTGCATCCAAGAGCTTGCTGTGGTGTCCACTCCAAGAAAGTGTTTGTTAGAAGGTGTTGACCAATGTCCAGTGCAACAATGAGCTGACACGACCCATGTTTGTAGGAATACATGGGTTGTGATTGCCCTACAGAACTAGTATGGCTATTCTGCTGTTGCAGTTTGAGTTAGTAGCTAACAAACATCTTTTTGTACTACTTACACTTTTAGTATAAAAATGCTAATAACCTAGCTAATCGTTTATGTGATCATTTTTATAACTACATTTGATTGTTTGGAAACATTGGATTACTTCTAGCAAACACATTAAGAATGTAAGCCATCTGGAGTCTAAAGTACGTCTTTGTCCACAGTGATGTTAGTATGAGTTCCATGAATAGTATGGTGTTACCCTAGACCTGGGTGACTAATGTAGTTTGGTGTGTCCAAGAACAAACTGTGACAACCAAGTGCTTTCTAGGGGCAGTCTCAGTTAGTTGGCTACATCTTAGTTTCACCTGGGATATATTTATAGCAGTGATAGGCCATTATATGTAGAAACTGTAATTTCACTTAATTTCCTCTAGCATGTTACAAAGACAACAAGTAGTGGGGCTAAGCATTTTTGAGCTGTTCAGAGTATGTTCCTGGCTGCATCTCTGACCAAAAGTAACAATTTAAAACCTAACCTCGGGGGAACCTCCAAGTCTGCTATTGCAGAGTAAGGCAGCCTGCAGAACCAAGAAAGGGAAATCAAGAGAAAAAGAAAGTACTACCAAACTCTATAAGATTGTCAAGAGCAAGCAGAAAGCTGAGGAAGTTACCGTTGGAGAGTGAAGGAGAGGTGGAAGCAATCTGCTTTACTTCTGTTCCTCAGGCAGATTAGCCACCCATCCAAGCCCTTATCTGGAATGCTCCAGAGGAGTGATGGAAAGACTGGCAGGAGGTGTTCAGGTACCTTGATTCTTTAATGGATGTATATGGAGGCAGGAATCTTCTGGAGAATTAGGCATATGACCTTAGGCTGCTGGTTTTACTAGAGAAATGACCTCTGTCCTGACTCTGCCCCATGCATATATACATATATAAACATATACATGTATACATGGGGAGACATGGCACACTCAGTGCCTGTCTTGTTGAATAGCTAATCCTAATGCACTACTTACCACTTATTTTGGTTCAGAGTAGTGCAAATAAAGATTCAGGAGGTATTTTTTCTGATAAAGAGCACATTATGCAAAACTACACAAATCCTTCTGGATCCTAAAAGGCTTCATTAGTTAAATGTCATTCCAAATGTCCGTAACTGGAAGATACTGGCTGTTGGAGCTCACCCCACAGTTGTTTTGTAAACAGTCAGTGTTATTGCTGCAATTAAAATACGTGCTTTGAATTTTTCATTTTGACTTTGTGTGCCTGCCCATCCTAAACTGCCATGTAAGCAGCATGTTGATTATAAAGGAGCTGTGCTGCTTTAAGCTAGGTGCAGATTTGCCAAAGAACTAAATGGTGATCTTTGAAATACAAAGTCTTTGGTGTAATGGGAACAGTGAGGCTGCACTGAACTAGTAGGTATGCATAAACTTCACATGTGTGATGGAGGAAGGGTAAAAAACATCCCCTATGACAGGAAGAAAGCACCCCAGACAACACTGAAAGAGGTGGGCTTCTGACCATACAATCCCAGGCTTGCAGATTGTCTATTTGAAAGGCTGAAAGTCACTGACAGCATAAAACAGCTGGCATCCTTGTCCTTGAAATGAATCAAAAATGCCTTGGCAACTCAAGTCTTTTCAGGTTGAAAGTGTCCTTAAATGGCTTTACTAGAGTTGCAGTGCTTGTCTCTGGAAGTCAACAAGAAGAGCACACGCCTGGGACACCTTGCTGTTCTGCAGAAATCTGCAGTTTATATGTGATTATCTACCCAGTCGTTTGCATATGTTGTTCGTTAGGGAGTGCTCATTGAACACGTTTTCAGACTCGATGAGTATCTCATTTGGCCTGCTGTAAGAGGATTCTGTCTAATCAGTAGGATATGGGGCCGAGTTAGGAAACCTGGTTAATTCCCCTGCACCTTCCTAGACTTGTCATGTACTTACTCTGTGACCTTGGTCAAGACATACCAACTTCTTGTGCCACCCATTCTCATCTGCTGGAGCACAGCCTACTTGTCTCTAGAAGTCTGTGTGGAGCTCAGATAGTGCTATTACTGTAGTGGGTGGCCACTAAATGTCAGTGGAATATTACCCCTAATAACTATAATGCTGAGGCCAAATGCGGAGGTGTGCAAAACTGGAAGCCACTTGAAAATATGGGCAATCGACTCCCTGTGCTGTCCTTTGCTAAAAGAGAGCTGACAGTATTCACCTCTCACAGGTATTACAGCTTGAAGAAGCGCAGGAGATCCTTACATGAATGGGCTGTAGGACTGCATAGTGTCTGGGTAAAGCTTCAGAAGAGAAAATGTATGAATAGATGGGGGTGGGGGGTGCAGGGGGTTATCCAGACTGCAAATCTCTGAGCAAATTTGTGCACGCCAAAGAAAGTCACAAGGAACAGAGATGCAAGGCTTCGCCATCCCCAAAACAGCTTGGCAGTGCCCCCAGGACTGAAGACTGGTTTCGCTGGAGGGTCTGTTCTGCTGCTGACACAAGAGATGGATGTATATCCAAGTCCCATTAGCATTAAAGGGGGGTGCCTGCTAAACTTTCCCACACATTAGCGGAGGAAAAGTCTTCTAAAGGGATCTCGTGAAGTTACAAAAGGTCGTTGCTGCACATGTTGCATTTCTTTAATATTTGCCTGTGATACAGCTGTATGCCTACATCATTTGGATATATGTGCTTGAAATCTTGCTGTCTGTCACAAAGAGGCATTTTAGAGCCGTCCAGCATGCTCTCCCATTATCTGCAATGCAAGACTATAAATATACAACTTGTATGCAGCCTGTTTGTGTACTGATTCCGCCTCCCAGATCAACTTGTTGTTGATTTCCAAGGATTATAGTCCCCTTTGATTCCTAGTTTTTACTGGATGCTCATCAGCAGGGATATGTGCCTGAATTTTTTGTTTTGTTTTGTTTTTTGTTTTTTTTCTTCTGTGGCTGTAAGTTTTTCTGTCTTTTGTAGCAATCATTAAAGTTTATTTGTGGGCTGAGGAAAGTTATACCCTTTCTGACAATGTGTTGTGGGGGTTTATTTAATCCTGTGGGGCATTTGAGTGCATTCTGTTGGGGGAGGGATGGAAGGAGTGAAAGAAAAAGCTGTAGAAACCAGTGGAACTGGAGATCTAGAGTCCTAGATGGTAGCAATCTGTTAATTAGTGTTCTTGGGAAAACCTGCCTGTGATGAAAATAAAGCCCCGTCGTTAAAACCCACTGCATTTTCCTTTTCTGCCCCTGAATGTTGTTAACAATGTTGCACTCTGGTTAAGTAAAAATCTAAAACTGCACTGAAGTGTTAGTAATCGGTTCCTGAGCAGATTCCCTAATGCTATTCACTTTTCCCTGCTAATCTTCCTGTGTGAGTTATAACAATGCAGCACCAAATGAGAAGGAAATGTCAGGTTATGTTTCAGGGCCAGCCTCCTGCCCACCCTCCATCTGTGCTGATGTCAGTGCTTATTGGAACATATGCTGCCTGTTGCTCACTGACCATCTGTTAGCCGAGCTGATGAAGTGTTCCCGTTGCTGGGACAACCCAGCCCTTGATTGCCAGTGGCACCGCAAACATTTTCTGCTCAGGTTTCACTTTTATCTGTGCTCTGGAATGGCAGCCCCGGGTGGGCACGGGTTACCCCGTCCCTGCCTTTTCCTTCCACTCGCGGGGGCCTGGGGGGCAAGTCAGAATTCGAGCTGCCAGTTTCGGGGCGAACGTGGGAGGCTGCAGCAGGACTAACGTGCACGTGGTGCCTGTGATCAACTGTTGGCATTGCAGGATCAGGTCCGAGGGCAGGAACGCGTCTGGCGCTGGTTAGAGAGCGTGTTCAGGAAGAGCCTGTGGACTGTGACTGGCACAGCACAGAAATGCTTGTAGCCCAGGGCTGCAGAGGTATTTTTGGAGCCGAGCGAAAGGCTAGAGATGGGCGACTTTTCCCTTGGTTAGGAGTCACTTGTTCTGTAATTATTGTGTTTTGTATTTGTGTCCAACAGCAACAACTCTTTCAGGCATAACTGAATCCAAATGTAATCATCTCTTTACGACTTAGGCCTCGGTTTGTAGAGCGAAAGCGATGATAAGCCACAGCAGCAGCGATAAAACTGTTTGCCTGCATGCAGCCTTTTTGCAGCTTTGTCTGGCTCCCTCTTAAAAATGTCTACAGGCGTTAATCAATCCTCATGACAAGCCTGTGGGGCTGGCAGGTGGTATTCCCATTTTGAAGGGAGAGGAGCAAAGTGTGAGAGCTGGCATGAGAACCGAGGTATGCCCACCTCCCAACCCTCGCCTGCTGAGATCACTAGACGATATTGCCCTTCACTGCACACCAAGGGCCCCAGCTCAGCCGTGATGCCAACAGGAGCTGCATACCAGAAATGCGGGCTGGGTAGACTGTGTCCTTTAGTTCTTTCAGTGTTAAATCTGAAGGGAAAAGAGCAGTGTCCGATAAATGAACTTTGTTGGTGAGGGTGGCTGTGATAGCTAGGCTCTGTGCTGTGGTAACTGGGTAAGAGGTGACAGCCTTTAGGATGCAGAAAGTCCTGCTCCTCAACAGTGTTAAACGCTGTCAGGTTGTGAAATGTCTTGGTCTTTCATTTGCTGTGTCGGTACTCCTTGGCGTTTTTCCCCGCTGACCCTGCAGTTTTGGTCCCTAGATGACATCAGTCACTTCCATGATCTCTCAGCCCCAGGCGCCAAGGACTCTCCCATCCATCTTTCCATTCCTCTCCCTTCCACGCAGCCTTGCCACTTTTCCGTTTTACCAAAATCATTTTTCATATGTTGTCCCTTTGCAATTCCTACGTAGCAAAAAGTGAAGTTTTTAGCCTGTCTCCTACAGCCTGTCCTTTCTGTTTTCTACCAGTCTTCCTGTCAATTGTATCCGTAGCCTTCACTCTTGCTGGCCTTTTTTCCCCTTCCCCTCACTTCTCATGTTTCTAAAATCTTCTTTTTGTCTGTTCCTAGCACAAAAATCCTCTTCCCATTTTTTAATTCATCCTGTCAGATATTTGTACCATCTTTTCATACCAGTGAGTTGTAGTCTCTTTTAAGAGTTGTAAGAAAAAGGGCTATTTCTTTTTCACCCTACACATCAATTATTGTTTTAATTAAATGACTGAATAGTACAATAATGCTGTGTGCTCGGAGACTGCATAACATGTGGTAGAGCTGGATAGGATATGATACATACTGACATAATCCTAGGTGTTAATAATAATGCACAACTTCAGCATATGTTGCTATTTCAGGATGTTCTGGCACAATAGGCTGGTTTTATTCACCCTGGGGCCGAGCAAATGAACAAATTACCACAAGGCCAGCAAGGGTGGGGATTTGCATTGCCTCATCTGCGTTGTGGTAAGTGCCTGTGTTGGTTCTTATTCCGTGGCGAGCATGAGGTGCTGTGCTGTGCTTTCACTGAGCTGCAAGCTGAGTCTCTTACCTTACATTTATTGTGGTTGTGATAAAAGGCATTTATCTTCAGTTTATCACAATTACCACAATGGAGCCTGAGCACTCCAAATTTATACCCTCTCTTGTGGTGACTCGTTTGGTGCCAGTCTGCTTTTAAATCCGCTTTGGTGTCCCTTTGCGTTGCCAGAATGGTACAAATGCGCCAGAAAAGAGATGAAAATTGGGCCAACTTTTCATCCCTTCCAAGAATATCGTAGAGCTTGGGGATTTTGCTGGTTTTACAGGCCTGGGCTGCTATGCATTTTGAATCAAAACAACGCAGAATTTAGCACTTTGCTTTAAGAACTGACAACATGAATTTCCCTTGATCAAGAAACAAGAAGGAAAACTGGTAGTAGGAGCCACCATCTGCCCAGCCTTAGCAGAGTTCTAGCAGAGTTTGCGATTCTGAACTGAAAGCACTGTTTCTGTGCAGGACAGGATTGCATGTTTTCTGCAGTTTTTAGACTGAGATTAAACAATTATACTGATTTCTGCATGTGACTGAATAGATAGAATACAGTGTGGATTTACTGAGTGATATTTGAACAGCGGGAGTGTTAAACTAAATACTTTCAAAGCTTTGAGATGCTACAAAACAAGGTAAGATGAGGCAGATGCATATATTTTACCAGGAATTTGTAATGTCTGAGCATTACTAGGAAAGGGCAGCAGCTAAGGGTCATGTTGAAATTCCAGGTAGTGATACTCTTGCTATCTTGCATGGATGGCTTTGTAACAGCTACTGTCCTCATCTTAACTGATGGTGGAGGTCTCTGGTGCTGTGGCCTGTCCACAACACTGGAAGGTAAGCTGTAGATGTTGTATTGCAAGACCACGTACAGGCTTCTGAGATGTGTACACACAGCCTTGGCTGATGCTTGCAAAACGCAGAGGGGTGGATATAAATCCCGTGTTCAGTGATGCTTAGACGTGGGTATCAGAAATAGTTACAACAGCACTGTTGTGCTGCTAGGGAAGATCCTCAGCTAGTTGAAGTCTATTAACACCATCAGAGAAACACCAATTTTTACCAGCCAAGAATCGGATCTCTGTGGCTAGGGTGTTGAAGGCTCTGCTTAATCACAGCTCTAACGCATTTCCTCAGTCTGGATGGTTGGATCCTGTGAAGAACAATAAATACTTGATTGCACTGCTGTGCCCTATGGTTTGCGAAGTGGGGCTGTTGTGTGTGCTTTTGTGAAAAAATCCCATCCTCGCCGCGGTCGGGGGGGCAGCCTGCCACCAGCAGCAGTTGCGTGAGGATTTGCTCTGTGCTGCCGGAGTTCTGCAGATCACTCTCCACACAAATTAATTAAAAGATGCCTTAGGTAGGTGTCCAGCAGGCACAGAAGGAACCCAGCTCTGTTACTAGTCTGCAATCCCCAGTTTTCCAGCTGTCACTATGTAATATGGTCTCCCCCTCACGTAATTCCTTCCTGTAGTCCAATAGAAGTCCTTTAAAGACGAAAAAAAAAAAAAAGAAAGAAAGAGGAACAACAAGCAAGTAATCCTGTCATACGATCTGCCCCAGTAGTTTGGGGCCTGTTTCTCTTTCAGGGGCTGTGAGCGTGCTTTGAGGTGCACAATAGAGATGCCTTCTCCATTGACTGAGGAGCTCAATGAGCCAAGCTCGGCAGCAGCCCCGGTAACAGCAGCAGCAGCAGCAGTGGTGCAGCACAGTAATGGGCCCAACTGTTAACTGATTTAACACTCTGCCAGCTGCAGTCCCTGAGCTCAGAGAGGAGCAGCGGGCCTTTGAATATTACCTTTCAGCCAATTAGACATATGTCACTTTCAGAAAATGTCTGTGCCTGCTCCTGTTGAAGGGAGGCTCTGCTGGGGAGGGGAGGGGAATGGCGTTACCTGCTTTTCTCCCAAATGTGAGGTCCCTCCCTTGGGTAAGAATTTGTTGTTGTTTCTGGTATTATATCAGCACTGCGGATGCAAGTGCCTGAGGAGGACTGTGAGGGAAAGAGAATGATTCTTGGAGCTCCAGGTTTTTCAGTGTCTTTTAGGCTGCCTGGGATCGGAGCTTTTACAGTAAAGGTGGGTTTGAGTCCTTGGATTGAAACGAGACCTCTCTCCTCAGCTGAACTCTGAGAAAATTAAAATCAGCACCTGAATCAGCTTGAATTTGTTTTACATGCAAAACCCCCTGATCTCAAAGAAACTTTGGATTCAGCTAAAGTAAATGAGTACACAGATGTCAGAGGAATGGTGCTGACTGACAGCAGCCCAGAAAGTAACCTTTAGACCCAAAAATCAATTTTACAAAAAAGTACAAATCCAGTTTTTACTAGTGAGTGCCAGCTCAGGGAGAGCACTGCAGGCTGCCTGGTTTGTCCAAAGGATCGTCGTGAACAGCACCACTGAGCCAGCAAACAGGACTCCAGGGTACCAGCCACGGCTGCTCCAAAGTCAGTGTCTTTAGGGGTGAGAAGTAGGTATTCACAGAAAATGAATATTAGTGATATTTATTTTCAGAATCAGTGGGAAAAGCTGAAGCATTTATATTTGTTGTAGAATGGATATGCCACTTTTTATTCCCAGACTGATTGAATATTTGTATTTCAATAAAGCTGAAATTCTTAGTTCATTCATGTCATTTTCTTTATGCTTTTTTATGCACAAAAATGCAATATTAATGTGTATTAATTTGTGATGAAATATTGCAAATTATGGAAAAAGTATTTCATACAATCCATCTAAAATAACAGCAATTAAAAAAAAAATTTAAAAAGTGAATTGAAGTTAAGAAGTTGAGCCAAATGAACTAAATGAAAAGGATAAGATAAATGTTTAAGGGTTTTTTTTTTTCTTGCATTGTAAAAATTGAAGCATTCTGGGGACGGAAGCTAGTGGACAGAAAAACATTTATTTTAAAATCTTGGCCTAAAGTTTTCAAGATGGCACTTGTTGCGGTGACACTATTGGTAAGCAGAAATAAGTGATCTAGAGCTGTGTAAAGACTGCTTGCTTCTCCCACTGAAGGTAGAGATCTGCACAAGATCTGGACACTGTCAGACCTGGACAACAAACGCGTGTGGCACGCAAGAAAAGGCGGGAATGGGTAATGCCTCTTGCTTCTGTAACTTGTGAGAGGAGTGCTGAAGTCAGATTAATCGCTGAAAAGCTGTGAGGGTGAAATGTTCTCTGAATGAGTGTGATTATTTTAGTTGGTTTGGGCTTTCCCAAATTTATTCTAGGTTTTCCTTCTCAGTCTCTTCAGTCATTGTCCCAGTAGGATGTTCTATGATTTAGACTTTAGGTGCTTGGTAATCAGGAAATACTGCTTGTCAAGGGCAATGAGGCCAGGCATATTTTGGGAGTGAGGGATTATATTGGATCTAAATGTGCAGAAGAAGTCTTTAGGTATCGAGTCCTTTTCACATCTAAGAACACCTGAAGAAAGTCTTGAGTTTAGTTTTTGAGAAAGAATCCTCTCTTTTCCAAAAAAAAAAAAAACAAAAACCACCAACCCTCTTCCCTTACAGTGTTTTGATCAGCTTCAGGCAGTGATGACAGGATTATGGAATGGTAATATATAAACTGAAATAAGATGCTATTTGGAAGATCCCAGGGTTGTAGTCAGACAAATACTTTAAGACAGCACAAGTTGTCAGTGTTGATAAAAGTAGTAGTTCCACACTTCCTATGCTTCTGGCTGCTTGTTCTCACTCTTGTACTATTCTCTTCCTGTCACCACACTTTCCTTTCTGCAGCCTAACGGAGAACTGGAGCAGATTCAGCTGGATAGAACCTTTTCAGATTATTTCAGAGGTTGTGAAGGAGGGGTGGGGGGGCAGGGGGGGATGGCAAGGCGTATCTGGACCCATTTTCTCCAGTCTAGTTCACTGCATGACTACACAAACCCTTGTGTCAGTAGATAGCACCATGGAACTGAGCAACCAGGGCGGGGAGAGAGCACGACCACTTTCTTTCTGTGATAGCACTAGCTTATTGTCTCCCACGAAGTCCATTTTCCCACATAGGGAAAATTAGGGAAAAATGACAATTTACCCATTTTTAACAGCTGGATCACCTACCAAAAGAAGCCACTTGAGGAGATCTTACAAAGTGCAGTGAGCGTCTTGTCCAGCCAGCAGCTGGAGAGCCGAGATCAGATGTTTGTGTTGCTGGAGCTCCTTGCAGGTGGTGCTACCTGTAGACTTCATTTGGGTGTGACAGCTTGCTCAGTGGGGTACTTCAGTGCTGCTAGGCATGTTTTTGGTTTCAGTCCTCACTTTACCTGATTACATAGTTTGTGAGTTAAAAAAAGAGATTCTGAACACAAGTGGGAAACTGGTAAATTTAAGTATACTGTCAATAAACAACAAGATATTTTCCCCCTCTGGAAGCGTGTTGGGTATTTACTTCGCAGGTCTTGTATAACACTACACTATTTGAACACGGTATTTCAGATAATGATAATTCTCTTTTTCATCTTTCTTTGCCAAATCTTCACTGAAGCGATCTTGCAAACTCTGTTGCCTTCTACCATCAGTCACTTAGTTGGTATGGCTTGGAACTTGCATATCTTTGTGCATTTGAATTCATTAGTAATGCATAAGCATTCATCAGTTTGGCAGGAATGGACATTACACATCTGTAATTCATAAGCTTCAAGACAGTTTTGGGTGATGATTCAGGCATCCACTAAATGTCCAAATTCCCTTTGGCATCAGTTGTCCAGCCATAACTTGTTGGATCCAGCAGAGTGAGTTCACATTGCAGGAATCATCTCCAAATTCCTGCTTAATAGTTTGCATGCAGTTCATGCTGGAATAAGCAATCTTTGCATGGGGGAAGCTGGCTGGAGTCAATTTCATCCCTTTTGGCAGAGAAAAGTTGATAATGGCATCAGTTGTTGCACTTTTAGGGACAAACAGATGGCATGTGAATTCTTGTAATTTCTGAAAGAAGCCTGATGAAAGCTCCCAGGGTTGTCCAAACACTGAAAAGTTATATTGATAATGCCATTTTCTTTGCATGAGTTCTAGGGCTCCCACTTTTCCTTTGTCTGAAAAAACACTAACAGCATCGCATCCCAGAAAGACATGCAGGCCAATCAGTACCCTGCATGCAGCAGTCCCAGGGGGGTATGCTATTATATTCCTGTCAGTGAATGATGTTTTGTGTCTGGTTTCCAACTTTCTCATGCATTAGCCAAGACCTATATTACTGCTGGATTTCACCCATCATTTTAGCATGCAGTATTACACACATCTTCCTTCTTTTATGGTACTTCGAGAAGTTCTGCTTTCTTGTGGTGGTCTGTGGTTAGCCAGAGAGGATCACAGTTCAATAGAGAACTCTGTAATGTACTTTACCTTTGTGATTTACACACATGCACACCATCTTTTAATCAGGATTTTGATAAGGTTTGACTTGCTGATGGGACAAGAGAAAAATTTTTCTGTTACTTGGATTTTGTGGCCTGCATTTGTGTCCTCGAAATGAATGCTGGTAGTGGATCCTCTTTATTTCTCTCCACCTTTTGTTGTTAATGTCTGGTAAATGTTTAACTTTATGACTTTCTGCACCTTTGTACAGTTCAAATGAGCAGAGAAGCTATGTTAACACCACTCCATCTTTGGACGAGTCTTTGTTAATAACACAGACAGATGGGATAGTGGTGGTTTCAGGGGGGCTTTGGCTTCCACTTTTTCCCCATCTGACTAAATAAGTTAAGTCTTAGTCAAAGAGGTTTATCTGTTGCTCTGTTCTTGCTGATGCGCTTAAGTCTTCCTTCTATCCTGTTAGCATTGTACGAACAAACCATGTGCGTTTGACTTAATTCAGTACAGCGGGCTGAAAAGGCCACAGCTCACTCTCACTGCATACTTTGATGTCGGCTGTCCTCTGAAAAACTGCTCTACACAGCACCACTTGGATGCCTATTGATTTTTACTTGGTTGCTTTCAGCTCTGTGTTCAGCACTAAATTATCTTTGGCAAGCATATCCATCAACAAGTTGTCTGGATACACGAGCTGTTTCCCTTTGTCTCCCTGGCTGATACATACCTAGTGTCTCCTTCAAACCTGGTCTTTCAGGTTCCAAAGGATTTTTTTCTCAGTTGAAACATTATTTATTGGTTTGCATTTTTCCTTTTAGATAGAACCACTCTTACTTTGAGATAAAAGTTGCTATCATATCTGGATTAATGAAGACACTTTATGATAAATGCAAAGACCACTTGGTATACAGAACTTTTTTTTTTCTGCAGAATATTCAGAATTCGGATTATCCATCTGGTAGTATTCAGCACTGGTATTTTGGCTGCCTTTGGTTTTGAGGTACAAATGCTAGCAACACCAGTAATTAATGAACTTTTGAAGCCATAGTTTCTCTATTGAAAATGGCAATGTTTCCTGGTTCTTTCCAATATTCCTTGCTTGCACTTCAGCACATAGCGTATTACATTTTACAGGCAGTTACTAATCCTTTATCTTTTCAAGTTTTGGGGGGGAGGAGTGGGATGTTTGGGGTTTGTGCTTTTTAGGTTTTGGAGTTTTGTTTTTTTGTTTGTTTGTTTTTGTTTTTGTTTTTTCCATTGATGGAAGATACATTCCTACTCCTTGGATCCTGTTTCTTTGTTTTCCTAGAACTTTTTCCCTTCTCAGTCATTGTTGCCTTATTCCTTCGACCCAGTGACATCACCAAAGACCTATTTTTGGCCATGGTTATTCATACTTCTCACAATACTGAGTCTGTGATGTTTCATTCTTGTTTGGCAACATCCTGAAACAGAATCTGGTTGCAGATCTGGGCAGCTTTCAGAAGAGTATTTGCAAATGCAGGCTCAGATGTGGCTCTAGGTTAGAGCTTGGTCTTCTGAAATTGTGTGAAGTGTGTGCGTTCTCTGTGCTGTTTCAAAGGTGTTCACTAGTTCCTCTCTTTACTGCTTATTTACATTGATGTGACACTAATATTTCAAATCTGCAACAGAAAATGCATGTATTGGAAGCATCAGCAAAGTTCACCGTCATGTAAACAAAATGAGCATGTGTGAAGAAAATTGATATTGTGGCATTCAGTTTTCATTTGATGGCTATTCTGGAAAAGTTTGACATCTTGACATTTGTAATTTGTCTTCAAATTGCTAAATCATATAGATAAATTCTGTAACAACAGCCAGCCATAGAGATAATGCAAACTCTGCTGATTCATGTAGAAAAATCCACCTAACTCAAAATTTGTCCTTTCAAGTGATATCACTTGCTACCCTGAGATGTTGATTAAGAGGAAAAGTGCTGTAGCTCCACTGTAGTGAGCGCTCAAACAGTAATAGGAGGAAGACAGATACGCTATCTCTGCTTTTCTTTAACCAAGTAGAAGGTGTGAAATTTTAGCAAAAGAGCAGAATTCAACAACTCTAAGATACAACAGCAAAGTAACGTAAAAATAGGTTCCTCTCAGAATAAATTGCTTTTATTCAATGCTTTGTGTTATTTGACCCACATAAATTCCTGATATTATTAATATTTTTCAGGTTCCCCTTCAGAACCAGATTAATAAATCCCTTGTTACTGAATTTTCATATATACATAGGCTTGAAAACTCAAACCTTTCAGTCCATTCTCCAGTCTCTCTATAATAAGAAGCGACTAGAGGGATCTGGACCAGAAAATTGGTGAAATGGATATGTAGCTGGGAAGCATTTCATCCTCAGCAAAACAACATATTTGGCTAAGTTTCATGTAGTTGCAAATACCCCCATCAGCTCTGGCCAGCAGTGTTTGGTAGTGCCATGACTTAGATAAATATTATCTTCAGAAAGCAACTGCCCATGCAGAAAACTGTTAGCACAGTTCTCCCACTTACCTTTCTTTGATTGCTTGCATTTAGACACTAAGTGGAAAGGAGCAGACAAACATACAGGTGGTAACAGACTACCTCATCTGATGAATAAGGTAGATCGACTGCCTTTATAATACTTTGTATTTCTTCTTTGATTTAGATGTTTTAAAATAGACCATAATGATCACAGAATCATAGAATCATAGAATGGTTTGGGTGGAAAGGGACCTTAAAGATCACCTAGTTCCAACCCCCCTGCCGTGGGCAAGGACACCTCCCACTAGACCAGGTTGCCCAAAGCCCCATCCAACCTGGCCTTGGGCACTTCCAGGGATGGGGCACCCACAGCTTCTCTGGGCAGCCTGTTCCAGTGCCTCACCACCCTCATAGTAAAGAATTTCTACCCAATGTCTAATCTAAATCTGCCCTCGTTCAGTTTAAAACCATTACCCCTTGTCCTATCAGTACATGCCCTTTTAAAAAGTCCCTCCCCAGCTTTCTTGTAGGCCCCCTTTAGGTACTGGAAGGCCACTATAAGGTCACCCCGGAGCCTTCTCTTCTCCAGGTTGAACATCCCCAGCTCTCAGCCTTTCTTCATAGGAGAGGTGCTCCAGCCCCCTGATCATCCTCGTGACCCTCCTCTGGACTCGCTCCAACAGGTCCCTGTGTGTCTTGTTTGGGGGCCCCAGAGCTGAACACAGTGCTCCAGGTAGGCTCTCACGAGAGCGGAGTAGAGGGGGATCAAGACACGTAAACCTGAGAATCAGCCACATAAGATAATTTGTTTAAAATGTAAGACAAGAAGTTCCATGGAAAGAGCAAAGGAAATGAAGGCGCATGATCTCTGCAGGACCTTTTCTTTGTGCTTGTGTTCTCTGGTGTTTAATAAAGTGTTGCCTCTAGTCAAGGGTTTTCCCAAGACATCCCTTATGTCTCATATGTCCCATAAAGATTCCTTGCACCTACTAAGGTTTAGCTTCTGTTAATGCCTTTTCTTCAATAAGGGCACAAGCAGAACCACCTTCCTCAACCCAGCTGCCCATTTTCATGAGACTTGTAGGAATTTAATATCTGAGTGTAATTTCTGACTTCAGTGCTGTTCTGACTCCTTGATACTTCAGGCACTTTCTTACCTGCCTATGTGTGTATTTAGAAATCTGATGTTAATGACACTTTCTCTAATGACTTGTCTCCTTTGAAAATGTAGTGAGATACAGCGTTCCTGTGTCATTCCCAGTAAGGAGAACCTACTGCAGAGGATGACAAGCTGTTACGAACGTGGACATAGCTCTTCAATTGTGAGTTTTGGTCCTATTTAAAACATGCACTGCATGCGTGAAACCATTGGTTATTCTTGCCTTTGTTTTTTTTTCCTGCCTTGGAAAACTCTAGAGTCAAACACAGACACCATGTCTGTCTTTGAGCACAACAATTAAGGTAATTAGCCAAGGCAACTACTCAGTCTATGCAAATTAGAGCTGAGGAAAATAGGAGGAATTTCTTCCTGTGGAAGAGATACTTGAAGTTACCTCCAGATTCTTAGTAACTGCTGTCAACTTGAGAATTTAGCTGGCAGGCAAATCAAAAGGGACAAAGCCTGAGCAGGAGGAAAAGGGAAAACAAGTCACTTAAGAATATCCCAGAGGAGATTAGATGAAGATCCCTCTGCAGGAACTCTTGACACAGCAGACACAAGCTTAAGAGACTGTCCTGAATTAGACTTGTCAGAAAGCAGAGCTAACAATAGCTGCTGGGCCCAGCAGACTGAGCCGTGTTCCCAGGAGGCTGCACTGTCTATCAAAAATTAGTCATCAGGGGGACAGCAGAGGTGAAAGAAAGAGTGAGAAACAGCCACCGTCCAGCGAGCTGAGTGACGCAAGCAGAAGGTATTGCTTGTGGATGGTTGTGATAGCCCCCATTCAGAACAATGCTGTAAGATACCTGTTACTAATAATGAGTGCAACGATATTTAAGATCTTATCTGCCACAGGAAAATGCAGGTGTAACACCTGAAATAAATTGTCTGAAGTGCTTACAAAAGAGGAAATAGATGTCCAAATTATTTGGCTGTAGAGAAGCCCTGTGGCAGCAATGAAGGGTAACATCCCTAGCAGTTTTGCACTTATCTTGTCTTTTTTGGCCCTTTGGCTCCTCAGTATTTCCATTGTGGTGGCATTTGGAGCCATAGCAGGACATGCTGGTGCCACATCTCACTTTCACGGCAGCTGCAGGCTGGTGAGGGATGGTTGTGATGGCCATCTTGCCTCACTGCTGCTGCAGCTCTGCGGACACGTGGAGCAGGGTGTGCTCCAAGCACGTCTGTCATTGCTGACATTGAGGAATGCTGGAGACACTGTCTTGTGTTAGCGTCCAGGTTCAGGGGATTCCTGGAGAACTCCTTGCAGGCAGTGTATTATAAAAGTGCTTGTAAAGGCATTTCAACCTTAGTTTGTAGGAAGATACAAGGAAGTCATTTGGAGCTGCATGTTTTGGAAAAACTGAACTCTTAGTTCATGAAGCACACGCTGTGCTGACAGTTGAGCAGTGTATTCAGCTGGGAGGACCTGTACGGGGAGGCTAGGGCAGGGTTCCTGCAGGTGATTAATGCCATTCTGTTCACCTTGATCTATTCTGTAGAGTGCTTTGTGTCACTTCTCTTGGACACGCCATGATTTAGCATTCAGGAACACATACATCTTGTCATGAACTCCATCAGCTACTGGTTTTCCAACCTTCCTTTCATCTGAGTGTGAGAACTTTCACTTGCCAATACCTCCAGAATAAGCCTTCTCATCCAGAGGAAGCAGAAGGAAATTGCTCTCCTTAATGAGCATGAACTAAAGGAGGAGGAAAATTTCCTGCCTTCCTGCCCTCCATGAACACAGTTCAGGTCCATCGTGGATGCCGTTCGATGTGCCTGAACTTCTCCTTCAAATAAACTGTAAAGCCAGGGTCCTGACTGTTTGTTATTAAACATCTCCTGGAACTTCTCACAGCTGTCAAGTGCCAACTTGTGCATTGCAGCTAAATTCCACCTTGAAATAACTGGACGTCACTTGTCGATCTATCTTCCTCATCTGGTTTCGTTTCTCCCCTTCATATATTGCCCTAAACTGCTGGGTGGGACTTGCTGGGTTAAATGCCTTCCTCGTGCCGCCCTAGCCAAGGGCAGCCTCATTTCAGCGGTGAGTTTGTTTTGCACTGTGTTACCTACAGGCTGAATCCTTCAGCCCTTACTCCCGCTGGTGCTTCCCTTGATTTCAGTGCAAATGCTGTGTGGAGCAGGTTCACATAAAGACTGCAAAATGGCTCCGATCCTATGTCTAAATTTAAGCAGACCATGGTGCCAGTGTAGAATTTCATTCCTTCTCTTCAGCTTTGTGAGACTGATAAGGCTTCTCTGTCAGGAGCCAGGTGTAGCAGGGGGGTCTGCATCAATACGTCCCTCAGATAAAGTGGTGCTGTGGAATTCATGGAGTTAAAATAGCCGCTATATTGATATTGTTGTTGTTGTACAATATTTTTAATAGACTAAAAATCCTGTTTATTTTTCATGACCAGCAAGTTTCAGTAAACACGCAAAAAGATCCTGGAAACGGGGCAACTTCCGAGAACTCCAAGTGTCAAGCTCTGAAGTCTTCATCCGCTAAAAAAAAGAACCATTAGTACTTGAGCGTTTGTCCCTTATTCGGCTATCTTTTAAGTGTTGCTGCAAGTGCAACAAAAGCTGAAAACAGGCAGCCTCTTAACAGTGGCTTTTTTTGGCTGTTTAATAAACATACAGTAGATACAAATTTAGCCAATAAAAGGTTCATGTAGTATGTATGTATGTATAATACATGCACAAAAGGGCTATTCAAAATGCATGGCAACCACTCGGCAGGGTTTAATTTTCCTTAACAGTTTTCCATTTTCCTTTAAATTTGGGATGGGAGTGGGGGGTAGCAATCAGAATCCTTGGCATAAATAGGATAATAATAAGGAAGTTCCTGGCATTGTTGGTGTTACAGTTCTTAACAAAGCATACAACTGAATTCAGATAAAAGAAAGTTTCAGATTAAAAGGGACCGTATGAATGAAAAATTGTAGAAGTTATTGGAAATTTCTTTTAGTTGCTAATCATTATCATATGTTAATCATATGCGATACGAAAAAACAGCCAAGATTTTTGTAACATGCTTGATTAATTTGGTTAACAACTTTTTAAAAATGTATTTTAAAAACCATTAGCGTTCTGTATGATAGCACACATAAATTATGTCAGCCAAACAGTACAGCAGGTTACATCATTGCCTTCTGTGACATTTATGAAGCCAGCATCTGCTGCGTATGATGGGTTGGTTCTTCAAAAGCCTATCTACGGGTTTTGCAGCTGGCTTTCCAAATATATGCCCTTCCGTCTTCTTAAAGTGACACACACACAGACTGTTGGCAGTTTTAGATTTTCATCAGCAGTTTTCTCACTTAGCAGGGTCTGTTTGAGTGTCAGTTTCCATGTGCGCACAGTGAAGTCCTGAGTGTTAAGCAGGTGTTTATGGCAACACCTAGATGTCCGGGCTGAGACTGCGGTCCCACTTCAGGACAAGTGAAGAAGTAGATATTATTAATGGTTGCTTGTAGCATAGTGCCGTGGTGGAGAGTGCTGAGTGCTGTAAAACCGAGTCACGCTTTACTGCCTTGAAGGATACAAAGTCAGTTGGTTTGGGGGTGTTTTGTTTTTGTTTTGTTTTGTTTTGTTTTTAGTATTTGACACTAGTGGTACAGATAAGGGATGTGTTTGTGTGTTTGTTTCAGGAGAACCTACCCTTCCAACTCTCACTGAAATCTGGTAGTTCAGTGCCTTCATGTATTTAACGGGCCAGGTCTGGGCCCTCTCTGCTTTTTTAGGCACTTAATTGACAATCTAGCCTTTACGCTGTGCTGGAGGAAAGGCTCAAGTTGTGCCTGTAGGGTTCTGTGAATAAGAGGAAAGCAGGGTTTCAAAGAACTTAGGATCTGGGCACGAGCAAAGGCAGGAGTGCTTATAGTAGCACCAGTCCTGCCAGCTGCAGCGGGATACTGCATCGTTTGTCTGCCAGGTTTATTTTGACCTGCTCGTTTGTTTCATTTCAGTTTGCTCTCCGCATTGAACAGCGCAGTCATCATCCTGTGATGTGTTAGTGAAATAGGGGGAAGCTTTCTTTTCTCCACATTCGATCTTCCTCTGCTACAAAAAGAAACTCTTTCCTAGAAAGACTGACAGAACAACCTGGTGATGTGTGGGTGCAGATACATACGTACGTGTGCGTGCATGTACATATATACGAAGCATTCCATCCCGAAGTCCTGAAATCAAACAAAGCCCGAAGCTCCTGCAGTGCACTGAATAGTCTTGCAGTTCTGATACGTGCGTAAAGCACACAACTAGCACTTCTTCCCCAAAAAGGCTTTCTGTGCCTCTCCATTTATTTGTTTTTGAGAAGCAAGCAGAGGTGAAATCCATTTTACAAAGTGGCATCCCAGTTTCTCTCACCTGACTGCAGGGGTCGGCTTCAGATTCCCCTGCAAAACACAAAGCTGTTACTGAGCCACTTTTTTCTTCTAAGCCCTTCAATGGCCTGAGATACCTTTCCATGGGGCCGCAGTTCTGCTTGCAAGAGCCAGTCATTTCATCAAAGCCCCAGACTCTGGAGAACATGGGCTGTGCCATCACAGGGCTGCTTTTCAAGGAGGCATCTGTGCTTAGCATATGGCAACTATTTATTATAGCTGTTGCATTGAGAAACAACAATTCCCATGATAATTGTTTCTCGTATATCAAGATGCTTCAATCTCTGTTTCCCACAACATTCTGCTTGTCTGGTATGTGTGTGCCAATGTCACCACAGTCCTCGCAGACAGTTGTCTACGTTTTGTCATTACTGAGGGTAAACAGACATGACTTGAGTGGGAAGGAGAGCGGGGGAAGTGGACTGCTAATTTAGTCTGGCTTCAGTACTGCGCTGTGAAAGAAGTACTGAATGATTTGTGGGCAATATTTACAAACCTCCCCTCCCTCAGTCTATCTATCTTTTATCTTCAAGCACACATTGTTTAAGAGCATTAATGCTTTTTTTTTTTTGCCAGAATGCAGTACAGACGAGGCTTGAATTTGCAAGGGGATGGGGGAACTTTTCAGTCCCACCATCAACCAGTGCTCTGTCCATTATTCCAAAAGAAACAGTCACACGTTCCCTTGAAAATATATGACAAGTATTGTACACTTAATCACACATGCATGCATACACTTTCAGCACCCATACTAGAAGTGTACAATATATACCCTTTCTCCCTCTGCATACAGTATTCACACACACACAGCTTTCATTTGCTAGATGTCAAAATCCCTAAACACATACATTAATAGAAAAAAAGAAAAACCCACCGTCTCATCACAAGCAAGAGAGAAATTTTGCTGCCTGACCTAGCTGTGATGTTCCCTTTTCAGCTCTTAGTTTTGGAGAACATTACAGAGACTAGTTTTGATAATGGGCATGCCACTGCAGCAGTTCAGCATCTAGGCTACTTGTTTGCATAAATTAGTGCAACTCATCAATTTTCAGTGTCAGTGTTTTGGTCCATACAAGGTGGGATTCGGATCCATAACATTTGATTATGTTTTGTTTTTCCATTTTTTTCTGTCTGTTTTTTTTTTTGGGGGGGGGGGGGGGGGGGGGGTGGGGAGTGGAGAGAAGGGTTAGGATACACCTTTCAGTAGCTATTGGAAGTAAATTTGACCTGGAAATGGCTGAGCAAAACCAACATCTGAGAGTTCTGTGCATTGGATAAACATTGCACTGGTTTCCTCAGATAGCCACGGCCACTCCTGAGAAGCCACAAGCATTAAAAATTAGCAGGAGTTAAGTTTGATGCAGCAATCAAGCGCGAGGGAGGAAGGGTGTTGACTCTTACCTTAACCTAGGTCATGCTGCTGCAGAACTTGGGCCAAGATTTGCCCTCAGCTCATTGTGTGTGTACCAAAACAGAGAAGAGTCTGTTACTTTCTGATAAATTAGGCACTGTTCAAAATACAGCATTACTCCCTGACAATACAAGCTCTTAATGCGATGATGAGAGCTTTGATGATATTCAGCACTTGTGAAGCTGACTCGTTCTTTTGTGTAGCACTGATGTGTTTATGCTAACCGGAAGATGTTCACACATACTATATTATTCATAAATTCATCTGATTGTAACCAGCTTGTCTGCTTTCATGTTAAAACCTGAGTTGAAACAATTTTGGTTTTGTCAGGAGGTGGTACAGCTCTTAGTGAAGTTACATGACTCTGCTGCTTTATACCATTGCTAGCGGGGTCCTGTATTTGCATGTAAAAGTCTGACTTCATAATGCTGCTTTATTTTTGGCTTTGTGCAAGCTGTTTCTAGTTGAATCAATAGCAAAACTGCTCCTTAAGGCAGATAAATATGTAATTAGTAGAAATAATGGAGCAGTAGTCAGCTGCAAAACTGATGCTTCCCCTAAATGTGTGTAAGGCACTTTATTTAGTTGGCATGTTGCTAACATCTATTAAGTTAAATTATGAGAAGTGTTTTGAGGTCTTTCACGCAGAATGCGAAGCTTTTCATTCCTTATTTACATGTGCGAATGTATATGCATGGAGATTTCAACCCATGAATTAACTCCAGAGGATAACAAACCACCAGATAAACACAAAGCCTGGGTTTGTGTTTGGGTTTATTATTTTTTCCCTTCAGAAAGCAAAGAAGCATCCTTACAGAATTTTCTGATTAATTTATTCAAAGAACTTAATTGATGTATCACAACACAGTGGTATAATTTACATGGCATTAAAAATGGAATTGCTTAGTTCTTCACACTGACAGCAGCCTGCTGAATGAGTAACAAGAAGTCAATCTTTGATGGTCATTTCTGTGCCTTTGAAAAGTGCTTTTATTTAATTCTCACCTCATGCTGTTTGGTTTTCTAAGTAGCATTAAATGAGCATGAAGCTGTGCTTGAAATATTACATAGTGTTTTATTAACATCAGTTAACACTGGTAGCTCTGGGTAGATAGATAGCTCCAGATCCTGTTGGAAGTCACCATACATCCCAGAGCTTTCACGCAAATGTAAAACCCATGCAAAACAACTTCTGGATTGGACAATTAAATGTTAGCAAACAGAAAGCTCTTTGGTAGGCTGCTTCTAGGAGGCAGTTATGGAAAGAAGTCGTTTATCAGTGCCAAAGAAACGCAACAAGATATATACATGTATGTATGAGCTGAGCGTCCCCAGTGGAAGAGATGTTTTAACATAGTACACCTGGTCCTTTGGGGTTTGGATCTGGGGTGATGTTTCTTTGGTCTTGGGGATGCTTGCAAAATTGCCTTTGTACAAAGAGCATATAGTCACATTCAACCTGAGGTGACTTTTTCTTAAGCTAAGGAAATCTGAGGAACAAAAAGGGGATGACATCATCAAAGCATAGAATAATTCACACTGGTGGGGACCTCTGGAGGTCATTTAGTCCCACAGTCTCCTCAAACCACGTCCTGTTAAACCAGGTTTCTCAGGGTCTTTTCCAGTCAAGTGATCACCAACAGAAAAAGCGGGATGTGGGAGTCCCTCTCATTTCATTGCAAGTCCTCCTGCCAAAGGCTACAGTGCTATAGCACTAGACACCAGCTCCCGAGGGGCTGTAGCCTAGGGCTTCACCCTCGGTATAACCCTGCCCCAAGCTCCGTAACACCTCTGTGTTTGCTGCTAGTGAACCCCACCGAAACAGAGAGTATTGCCAGCAGTCAAGGATTTACCAGGGAGTGCAGACAGAGATTTTTACCCAGCCCCACTCGCGAGCCAGGTTTTTCGGTGCGTGCCCCTGTGTCCCTGCAGAGCCGTGCAGCTCCCTGGTAGAGTCAGGCTGTAGCTAACTCCGGCTGTGCCCGCCCAGGTCTTCACCAAAGCGGTGGCTGTTTGGTCCTAGCAACTAGGAACACAGGGCCACACCGCTTGGCCGCACCTCTACAAGAAGGCTAAATGGTGTAACGTGGAGCACAGCTGAGATGCCCCTGGCCTGCGAAGTGTCACCTCTCATACAGTGGATGTCTCTGCTCTGCAGCCCAAGGTCCTACCCTGCTAGCTTTGGCCGGGAACTGGGAGGGGGGTGAGAGGGGAGAGGGGAGTATCTCCATGTGCAAAGGTGTTTTACAAGTAGCAGAAGAAAAGAAGGAAGAAATTTTAAATCTTTGGTTTTCCATCTCCTCACAAGCACAAAGTACCTTGTCACACTGCCTCATAAAGATTTTAAATATGGTTTTAATACTTGAAACTTCCTCTGTCTTCAAAGAACAACAAGACTTTGAGACAGATATGTGGGAATTCATCTAGCCAAGTCTTGCAATTTCAGTTCTTCTGCAGTGATCTGCAAACCACAGACTCTGAAATGAGCAAGGGGTTATGTGAATGTTCCGTATAAGTATTTATTTTTATTTTCTTTAGCAGAAGCTGTCAAATAAAGCATCTCCTGCCCTTCAGAGTTTTTGCAGTCTGTGCAGAGCTTCTGCAAGCCAGAGCTTTGCTTGGTACACTTAATTAGAGATTGCTTGTTATCACAGTGCAAAATACAAGCTGGTTTTAGTCTGGGAATTAAATTTTGCTGCATTTTGTTCTTGGTTAGCATCAGTTGTGTCCTAGTATTGGCAAGGATGCTCATGAAATCTAGGCACGTCTGGTGCAGGAGAGGTTAGCAGATTTAACAAGGAGACATTAAAAATGGATTTAATAGAGTAGTAGCCTGGACTTCAGTATGTAGGGTAATTTTAGCATGGCCCCAGGGTAAGTATTCAGTTTTGACTTTTTATTTTTTTCATTCCAGACTAAATGAAACAGATGCCTCTCAGTACATTTCTTTGGTAAACCTACTCTGAGAATCCTCCATCCAATTGTAAGTGATTATATGGCTAAACATGCGTTCAGTAATAGAGAAAACAGATGTAGTGATAATTATCCCAGTGCCCTGCATATCAAATATTAACTATCGGTGGTAGAAATAAGGAGGCTGAAATCAAAACCAAGTGGGATTTGCTGCACCAGATCAGACTATCAGTTCAGGTTGTCTGGCTATGTCTGCAGATACAGGCTTAGCTTGATAATTTATAAAGAAATCAGGAATGCTTCTTTATAACATTGGTAAGAAAGATGAACTTCAGAGGTTCAGTTTTCCTATCAGTTGTCTCCACATGATTCTTCTAGTCAGGCATGGAACTCAGAGGGTCACTGGGGCTTCTAATTATAATTAGTTGAGTACTTTAAATCTATGACCTGATTTTTCAATGTAACTTTACTGCCACCAAAAGCAGTAGCCAACTGTGCTCTGTCTTCAGTAATATGAGAATTGAAATGCCTTCCTACGAAGTTTGAGGTTGGATCAGTGAATTAACTGTTTGCCCATGGCTGTTATGGAAAATTCCATGTGGATGTGCAAGCTTATCATCTGATCTTCCAAGACTTTGGTGAGTATAGCACTAGCCAGAGTAACCAGCATGTGTGCAAGATCTTAGCTCAAGCTGGAAGTTTTAGTCCTTCGACTAAAATCATTACAGCTGTTTCTGATTGCTCTTGTTTTGCCCTCACACAGCTGAAGATGATTCAATTTAAAAATGTAAGCGTCCAAGTAAATAGCCTGTAATATGGTCTCATCTCTTCTGCTATTTTTCTCTGGTTAGTTTTAGAAGGGTTGCAATACTGAAAATGTGAAACTTCCTCTGTGAAGCTGACAGAGCTTTTTGGCCCGGATTCCCTCAGCTAAATGGAGGCATCTAACCTGCCAGGTGTAAGGGTAGGTGCTTTCTCACCCAGCATTAGCTGTCTGAAACTTGGGCTGCTGCAAATCCAGCCTAATACTCCATTTTCCTTCTCTTGCCAGTAGAGACACAACAGGCACTTTCAAAGGGCAGTTTAGCCTATCCTAAAATAGGTGGGAAAACTGTCTCGCGTAGGTGCCTGTTTTGTCTCTGACTGTAAAGGGAGCCTAAAGTGCTAAGACAAGCTAAAAGCCTGGTTTTTGGTGGCTTGGTTATCTGAGGTGTTACCCCAATTAGCCTCATCATTCCCTTTGCTTCTTCTCAAGACAGAGGAAAGACAGCCTGTTTCAGAGGGTTATTCAGTTCTGAATCTGCCCATGGGAAATGCCATTTTTCCCTTCACTATTACAAATGCACATGGCAACTGTCACTCGCAGTTAAGGCACCTCAGAGAGCTCACGCTAGGATGAAGCCAGATCATCCTCTTGCATTATTATTCTGGAGGAGAGGGAGAGAGAAATTGTTCCCTCTGGAGCTCTGCCAGTTCACTGGAAATCTCTCTCTCAGACCTGTTGCTCTTCCGAATATGGAAATCTATAAGCGATACCATCTATGAGACATAAATGCCTTACCAAAAGCTTCTGACTTACCAAGATGGTTTTATTCTTGAAGCGAAGATATACGCCATATCGACTGGGAAACAGTCCGCTGTGACATCTAAGCATGGACACTCAGGCACATAGACTGAACAAAGTGGGCTGCTTTTATTTTGAAAACTAAATATGAATCCTAATAAATTGTCACTGCCCGACGCGTTGCTCCATAAAAGAGGCCTTGCTCGCATTGGTGCTAGGCACATTAGCACACATATGCCACTGCCTTCTAATGTACAGATAAATGTGTTAATCTCATTCAGTTGTCCTAAAAGGCTGGGCAATAAGATTGAACTACTGTGCTAGGATAAGCAGCCTGTTACTTCGGTTCCTCCGCAGCAGGCCCGGCTTTGGTCAGAAGCACGCTTATGGAATGGACTCACTGATCTGGAGTAGCGGAGTGTGAGCCTGTAACACAGGGTAGCTAGAGGCTGGTGGTTAAAACAGGAAACTAATGCAAACTGCTTGTCATTGACAGGTAGGTAAACTTTAGAAACTGGGTGAACTCACCTGTGTGAAATGTATGAGAAATAGGTCAAGGCCATGCTGTCTGTTTACCTGCTTTTAATCTCCACCAGAGCATAGCAATTTGTCATCTTTCCAAAGTGAAAGCCCTACTCAGCGCAGAGGAATGGGCTAAAATTCCATGGTCTGGGAGACACAAGCGTTCAGGCCAGAAAAATCTAGTAGGTTTTCTGGGTATGAAATAAGCCCGTCTAGGTATAGTTAATTCCAATTATATTTTGATAGGGTTCTATGAGAGTCAAATATACTAATGGGATGATCTCCTAAGAAATGTTGTGGGGGCAGGAGAAGCTTTCTTTTTGCAAAACTCTCCTAAAGTTGGACAAAATATATAGAAATATATTTTAAAATATCCTATATGCGTACTCGTCCAGGAGAAAGGTGTGATATATCAATGTGGAAAGTCATGTTCCCTGCTTGTGTTACGGAGGGAAAACATGAGAGATAGCAGAGGAGCTATTGGAAGTTGAAGGCATCTCGCCAGGTTACAGCTGAGACCAGCTCATTCTGGACCCGAACACAAGAACCTTCTCTGCGTTTTTCTGCACCACGCACTGAGCAGCAGCAGGAGCAGCCACCAGTTTGGTTCAGCAGTAATCACTGGGCTACCCTTTCATTAGTGTCTGACACTAATTAATATGCCATGTGCTCTTTCAAGAACACCAGATAAGTACTCACAGCTTTTGCTAGGCAGATGGTAACTTTCATTACTTGACCAGATTTGCTGATTGCTGTTAGATATCTCACTCCTTGCACAGCTCTACAGCCATACCATGTCATGCCTCTGAGTGTTCTCAGCCACAGAAAAGAAGGATCCTGTTTGATTTTGAAAGCTGCAGGCTGGGTAAAATCCCATTGCTCTTTTCTGATATATCTCCTACTAACACCAACTTTTTGTCTGTATTTTGTCTGAATACAGTCAGAAGAACAGGCTGCAGGTTTAAGCTCACTATGAGCAGAAAATTCCCGCCCTCATCTTAAAAACCTTTTGTTTTTCCACAACTTTGTAGCATCTTCTAGGTCTCAGGAGGGGAATTGCAAGCTGTAAATCTCTTTATGAGTCCTCCTTTCACACTCCTAGGAGCGAAAAATAAAATGCTCCCCGGCTAGGCCATCCCTCTGTCTCTGAATAAACATTTGTTCGAGGGCTCCCATTCTTGCCAAGGTGTTAGGATAACATTCTCATGCTGATTCCTCTGCCCTCCTTCAGCATCCCGGTGCTGGAGGTGCATTTCCGAGGCTTTGAAATGGCCACGCTCTCACCTCATCTCATACACATGGAAATCAGATCACCAGAAGGAGAAGGAGCGAGCTGTAAATCTCATGGAGAAGCCGACAGGGCAGGTTAGGAAATTATGACCTTCAGTGTATTAACGGTTGAGTTAAGAGCTCTGTGCAGCCAAAGAGGCTGCAATAAAAAATGAGAAGGGGTTGGTAGGTGGGTGAGGACACTGTTAAAGGGCTTGGGCCTGCTTCTTTCAAACTCTACTGACCACTTTGCCATCGTATTGTGGAAGGCCAAAGCCGACCATTTAAAGCTTTTAACTGTTTGCTTATTTTTATACACTGAGGACAAAGGTTCTCTTATCATTAGCAACTGTTTGTGTGAGAGTTCAGAAACCAGAGCTGACAGGGGAGCCTTGTCATACGGGGCACCACACGTGCCCAGGAACTCCTTGCCACAAACCTACAGACGAGAGAGACAAAGGGCTACAGCATATACGTAGCATGGGTGTTGCAGCAACACATTTCCAGCAAGACGGGCCAGCGCCATCAACCACAAGGCCAACTTGTCTCCTTAGCAGTTGTGCAAGACACAGGGGCTGACTGAGTGTGCGAATGTCTCCTGCTTAAACTGCTTCTAATTAATCAGAGGAACTTACTGCCACATGGTGTCTGGGAGGCAACTAGCTCCAGTGACTGCAAAGTGAGAAGAAGAAAGCTTTGTCCGCCCTTCTAAGGGGATGTTGGAGTAGCTGTTCCCCAGACCATGCTGGCAATCCTTCCAACTACCATCCTTCACATCCTCTGTCCAGTATCAGTCCTGCTTGTTTTCTGAGCAGAATTAGCAATGAATCTTTCTGCTGGACTAGCCCTAAGAAAGGGCTTTCCCTGGCGAAGTTATGTTGGTAAGGGAAGGAATATTTTCCAACTCCCGGCTGCCATAGCTAGTCTGAGACGAATCACCAGTGCAGACCTGGTGGGAGGCTGTCAAACAGGCACTGCAGACAGGAGGCTTATGTCAGTCCTCAGGTGTCACAGATGGGATCCAGAAATGATTTCTTCTCCTCATTACCTAATTGCATAGGTAGCTTAATTTGTGGAGGGGCTCTTTCATGTTTCTTTCTTTTGAATTTCCTTCACTGGCATATGCCGGTTGTGTCTAGAGAAGCATCTAGGCTTTGGTTTGGTTGCACCATCAGCACCATTGTTTTATTCTCCATAGATATGAAGCACTTCAGAAGGAGCTTATGTGTGAACAGATAAGTGTATCACTAAATCCACACCTCTGAAGCTTCATTGAACACTTGTGCTCACTCCTGACCTGTAAGACAAGAGTGAGTAACTCGGGTTAGGTTTGAAGTGTCTCTCCAGTGATAGTAGATAAGGTCAGTGTTGCTTGTTTAGGGTAAGGCAAATTAAGTACAGTGAAAGGCCTGAAGGGAAGGAGGGAGAAGTACTGTAAAAAGACCACATTCAGTATTGTTCTATCTCTGTAAAAGAGAAAGGGGCAGAGACCAAAGCTCTGGTCTAGATTAGATCTAGAGGTCTTGTTAGGACTGTATAAGATCATCTTCAAAGCTTAAGACCTAATTTAAATATTTGTTTTCTGATCTTGGGTAGGAGCTAGTTTGAGGGTATTGCTTCAGGCACATCTTGGATACAAAATAACATGAAATTCATATTTATCAGTGATCAAAGAGACAGAATTAAGTTGTTTGGGAGATGAGAACTTTAACCAGTGCTGAATAAAATGATACAGAAATCCCAAGATGAGTCAAGTAGGATATCTTAACATACTTTAACAGCATAAAAAAAAAAAATAGTGTAAGCCTTTACAGCAAGTGTCTTTTGATGCATTAAAACAATCAGACAGCAAAAGAACAGCTCTCATGACTCTTTGAAACACTTCCGTTTTTTTAAAACCAAAGTAAGAGCTGGAATTCTGCCTGAAATCCTGCCTTACAAATTGTGTTTCCCAGGTGAAACCCCGTGCCTAAAGACAAACCCGTGGACACCTTTGCTATACCCAAGCCCTTTATTGTTTAGGCTTACTTGGTTCAGAGGTCCCTTCTTATAATCAGGGGGACACACTGAAGCATGTGCAACAGAACTCGAAATGGGAACGTTCCTCATTCTGTATTAGCTGGCACACTGCTTCCCAGGGGCATCTGGTTTGGGTTGTAGGGTTTTTCTAGTTCATGTTTATAGAACTGTCTTACATCAAAAGAGAACCAAGAGAAAAGGGAACAAAATCTTAAAATCATTCCCTTTCCTCTGCCACTACAGTGAAATATGCTCCCAAGAATGAGAGCAGGTCAAATTATTCAGTGTTGGTGCATAAGTGCTTTGGGAAGGGTTACTAGGGCATTTCCATTATTTGCTGTGGTTGTGACATTTAGAGGGTACTTTGAAGAAAACAGCCCGGCTGGTAAATGACAGCAGAGAAAGGGGAAGGAAAGCAAATGGAGAGGAGGGAAGTTCACACAGATTTCCTGACAAGATGAAAGGGTGAAGAAAACCCAGTGAGCTCTTATTCAAAAACCATTTTGGTGGCCTCTATTTGAATGAGAGAACAGTTTCTTAGTATGCTTAACAACTACTTCGTCCTGTCCAGGAGTACGCTTCACCAAATGTCTGCTGTGCTTAACACCACAGTCAGCTTTGTATCGTGTGATGAGAATTATTTTTACAGCTGAGTTTCTTGAGAGAGGCCCACATGTGATGTGTAAATCCTGGTGGGGTTTAATGCACCTCAGTCTCACTAAAGAGGAAAATGCTGGTCTTCACCAGGATTAATAAGGTACACAAAGGTATTAGCATCCAATGTTTAAACCAAATGAAAAGCAGCCTGGAAACCCGGTGTCCTCCGCAGGGGGCCCAATGTGTGCATGTGGTGGGACAAGGACGATGACAGGACCTTGGGAAAATTGCTTAACCTGTTCTCTGTCTTTGTTTCCTAACTCCAAACCCAACTTGATATGTTACTGCCTTGTTTGCAGGATTGCTTGAGCAAATTAATGAACCTCTGAGTGGCACTCAGATACTACTGTGATATAAATGGAGCTGGGCAGGAAACTCTTCTCAGATCTTTCAACTTTATTGCACATCAAGATAAAACAATCTTTCAAAGGTTGTTTGGCAGATTTGTAATTGAAACAAACACATACATAGAACAAACATCATTTTGGTGGTAAGCATGCTCCTATGGGATGTGGATTCACAATCTGAATGTGAGTTTGCCATTAATTCATTTCATAGAGGGACTTGAACCTGGGGCTTTCCATTCCTAGAAGACTCTTCAGAATTGGGGTGTTTGGTTAAAAAAGTTATTTGTGTTAAAAAATAAGAAAATAAATCTGACTGGCTCTAAATATAGGTAGTAAGAACGTGAGCATTGTGATGCATAGGAGCAAAATTTAAATATGGACCAATTCTTATAGAGAAGGCAAGGCATGAGTGGGAATAAAAGAAGAAAAAGGAAAGAGAATAATAGAAAGGCACGCATATCTATCACCAAATGTGTCTTTTCCAAAGCATGTGGAAAAAAGCATTATGAAGAGTGCAACACAGCAGGCTAGGTGTCAAGTGGACACATAAACCTTTCCCCCAAACACTGAATAGTGCAATGGTATGGAACAGTGAAGTGTGAAACAGAGCAAATTTAGAGAAAGGAGAGCTATGTCAGTAGCAGCATCAAAATGTAGAGACTAACATAGTCTTGTTGAAGAGAAATTAGAGGCTGGGAGAGAGGTGAGGGAGAAAGTGTTGATGCACTATAAGATTATCACACATTTCTAAAGAGGTCTGAAAGAGCTGACTTCCTGCTGTGGGGTTCCTCTCATACTGGTGTGAACAAGCATCACAGTATCACCTGCAAAGTCTTTAAGTGCAAGTGGTGCACTTAAGTATGCACTGCCTACCTTAGAAAATCCAGGGGAAGCAAAAGAAACATGAAAACCATGCAAGTCAAAAGGGCGCTGCTCCCCTTGTTCTTTGTGCGGCATGGTCAGCAGGGAATCCCTCTGAGAACAGAAAGGTCACATCTCCCCACACGTGCTCTGCCCGCACCCCAGGGCAGTGCGGTGCTGCCAGTGTGGAAGCAGCTCCCACAAACACCTTTCATGCCTTTCACAGTAGCAGCACAACGAAATCACCCTGCTATGCGGGAAACAAGCTCTCACCAGAATATGTACAGCAGAATATACACCTGGTAGCACAACTCTGACATGGCAGCACAGCCCCTTTTACAGAATAGACAGGAGTGAAACCACTTGGGAATGTCTTCAACTGAAATAGGACTTGTGGGGCACTTGAGACTGGGTTTGAGTTACCACCGACAAGAATGAGTGCATTAGACCTTCTCCAGCTAGGACCTTGGGGATGACCACTGCACCCCTGGCCATGAGCTTCTGCTGCTCCCAGCCCACTGGCTTGAGGGCTGAGTACGCTGTCAAGTGCCTGAAGACCTGAAGCTGAAGGATGCCACTGTAAATGTGACAGAAAGGAGCGGGAGCTTCACAGACAAGTATAAAAGCAATGAACAGGTCATGTACAAAAAACTGAGGGGAAAGGAAAATTAGCCTGAGTTTTTGACACCAGATAAAAGAGCAGGTCAACAGGGTGATAGTCACGAGAGAACCATGCTGAACTCAAGAAGGATGTTAGGCATGTCCATGTGCTCTGCTGCATGATTTTTCACTTTGTAGACGGTGTAGCACTGCCAAGCTCTCCCAGGGAGAGGTTTGGACTTGCAAGGAGCACGCTGCTGTCTCCGACAAGAAGCAATGGAGTGCCAGTGCAGGGTTGTTACTGTATTGTGTTACGAATGTATAATGAGAACTTGGAAAAAGCAGAGCTGATCGAGGTCCTCTGTTTAGACAATGCAATAGGAATAACAAACCATGGCTTATTTTCCCGGGCAGGGTATGTGGGAGGGTTTCTTCTGCGATTAGGAGGAGTATGCTCACAGTTAAGACCATAGGGAATAACAAAGTCTAAGAAACATCTTTGTAAAGAGAAATGCTGAGTGACTATATTTTTTCAGGAGCTGTTTCATGCCCCAGATCATGATCTGAGTAGGCTTGTCTGGTTTTAATACTTATTTCTGCTTTGGATAACCTCACTCATTTGATGTCAAATCGTATAAAAAGGACACAAATAAGATGAGAACTAACTTTGTGACCTGCAGCTCCACAACATCCCACAGCCATTATCAGCAATGGAGAAACTGTTCATGTTCTTGATTCCTTGTGGGAGACAAGACTTTGGTATTTCTTGTATAACCACCACCAAAATAAATAAATACATAAAGCAAACTGCAAATGCTTTATGTTTCACAATTATTAACTCCTCCCCAACAAGTCAATCCATTTCTCTCTTGACTGAGATAGCGTGGCTGACTGACACATACCAGAGAGCCCTTTGAGCTTGTCCTCCCCACATTTCAAGAAAAAGTGAGAGAAAATCTAATTTTTTTGTCCTTTTAATGAAAATTCACTTTTTTTCTTTTTTTCTTTTTCTCTTTTTTTTGTGCTCCTTTATTCATTTATTTTGAGGCCTTCTATCTCTGTTAACTGTGGGAAAAGGCTTCACTTTGCCAGGGTACAGCATGCATTGTAAAAGTAATTCAATTTTACACCATAGCAATGACATGATCAAGGGAACTTTGAGTAGGCTTTGTGACCAAGAGCATTTAACAAGCATGTGAAAAGCTCCCAAAGAGCCTTCATGAAAGAAAGAAAGATTATAACAATAGGAGAGGTAGTTTGATAGTGGTAAATTAAGAGTCATAGGAGTGTCTCTAATCAGGTTAGACTTTAAAGAAAGAGAAGCACCTTTATATCTCTTGCGTATAGGCCTGACTGCATTGAGAACTGTTTGGTGTGTGTTGGGAAGTGCACAAACCCCTGTGATGCTCAGCACTTGCTCAGCTCCTTGGGTTGAAGAATTCAGCCCCGCAAGGACAAAGACTTCCTGGGCAGAGTAAGTCAAACTGCAGATTTGAACTGAGTACCTCAGAAAAATGATATTGAATCTTTGTTCTCCCTGCAACAAAGTTTTAGTCAATGGCTAGACCTATTGAGAGGTGGTTACCTTTCATTTTGGTCCCCATGGAAATCTCCTGACAATTCCTGTGCAAGCATGGAAACAGTCTTGTGTATAAAAGTGATTACAAACAATTCACATGTGATAGTAGTTGATCAGGTCTGTGCAGCCTAAGGCAGATTCTGTCCTGAGCTATGCCCCAGTGAAGTACATGATGTACCACAAGCAAGAAAGGCCATGTGAATGACAAATAGCCATATATACTGTGTGTATTCATATGCACATTAGGGAAACTGGTTCTGGGCATGTAATGAAAATGAGGGTTAGTAAGTAACGTACAGAAAAGTCGGTTTTAAAGGAGAATCCAGCTGTCTAAAAAAAATAACCCCTATGCAAACAGCCTATCAAGCAGGGTTAGTTTTGTTTCTCACATGTGGCTTAATCACTACTTCTTAGATATGTGTTATTGTGAAAAATAGTAGAGTTTATTCAGCACAGGAACGAGGTTGCAACTTGCCTTTTTCTTTGTTAGCAAAAAAGAAATAAGAAATGAAAAAGTTGAGCCTGACTCATTTTTGCAACCGATAGGGACACCTACAGGAAGACAAAATTAACACATTGGCATATTGGGTGTTTTCTGCTTTATTTGTTCACAGCTTGAGCCTATTACCTAATAGAGACACAAGAAAATGGCCCATCTGTTTGCAGCGGGCAAATGTGTGAGTACTGCTCTCTGGGGCTGCATGGGAGAAGGGTTGCTTGTCAAGAATGTATTTACTTTACTCTCTGTTTTCTCAACGGTGTGTATAACTCAATACTAAAAGGCTAATTTGTTTAAGAAAACCAAACCTGACTTCTTCAGTTAATTGCTTACAGAAAAGCTGTAGGTATTGCACGAGTTCTGCGTGCTTTGCTGAGCGTACTGGAGTGGCCTCAGCTGGGCTGCTGGCTAGGAAGCAGAACAGCCAGCTCCATCGCAGCAAACTGCTGCTCGCTGCTTGCTCCTTGCTCCTGGCCTGCTTGCTCTGGCTGGGCTGCAGCTCTTGGAGAAGATCAGGGATGCGTAAGGAGTGGGAGAGAGATGAAAGTCTGTCTATCAAGGAATGGGGATGAGGCATCTGGGAGGGAAAGTCTGCTCAGGGGCACACAGGATTTGAGATATGATTAATGCTCTGGCAACATGTTAACGAGAACAGGATCTGGCAACTTAGAGGAAATGCCTCTGTGTTCACTTGCAACCAGCCTCAAGCAGGAATATGAGCCTACGCTCGCGTGAAAGCAAAGCCAAGCTTTTGCATGTACGTGAAAGGCAACAGGCTGTAATTGAACAACGTGGAATTTGGAGACGAGTGGGATGGCATGAATCCTGCAAGGCCCTTCCCACCAGCTGGAGCTGGGTCTGCTTCGTAGCTCCTTTTATCGGCAGAGGGACAGGGGTCATTTTGGTAAAGAGCAGCACAGTGAAAAAACTTCAGCAGTCATCGCTGCTTCTCCCCAGCTCCTTTGCCACTCAGGCTTTTAAAACAATTTTTACAAACTCCCAGAGTCAAAGCCAGTGACAACAGAGGTAGCTTTTACTTCTCTGTAGTCTGCAGGGACAGAACTGCTTGAAGGTATTAGCTATGCTAAGCCTCTTAAATAACTATTAAACACATAAAACTCTTAAATGCACGCAAATCCTGTGTAACAAATGGCAAACAATAAGGAAAAGCTGATCAACCATTATACAGCAATTTAATCTATGCAATTTGCATAATTTTGTCTAACAGAAGGAGGCTATAGTAGAATTGCTTTCTGAAGAAAGGCAGAAATGCTGTACAAAACAGGTAAACAATCAGGGATGAGGATTTTGCAAGTTCTTGGCAAATTCTTGGCTCACAGACAAAGGGAGTGTGATGTAATTGCAAGGGATATGATGCAGATGGACTGAAAGAGATAAAAAAAAAGTTGTGAGCATGAAAAAAAGTCAGTTTTGCAATCAAATTGGGGAATTTCGGACAAAGGTTGAATATGTACCTTTAACTCTGTCCCTCTGTTTGTGTCATTTCAGTAGACTCCTGTGTCTGTATCCTGCATCTGAGATACAGTACTCCTTGCTGCAATAGGCTCCGCTGCTGCTACCTGCAACATCTGTGCATGCATCACGCTTTTGTGACTGGAGAGATCAAAGAGCAGCTACTTCTGAGCAGCCTGCTTTACAGATGGCCACAAGGCAAATGAGCCACAGTACCAGGACTCGAGCCCGGCGCCGTGGAATAGCCCGCACCTCCACAGTCTGTAAGGTGGGCTCATACTTCTGCAAACATGCCCAGCATGTTGTGGACTCCATAATACTAATCTAAACTCTAAATCTAAGCATACAGAGACTGCAGGGACAGGAGCTGTACAACGTACTCCTAAGTAGATAACTGGGGGCCTGCTTGTCACTACTGAGCCACCTGCTTAGGTACAGCCCCTGCACCCTATGAATTTACACCAGGAGCTCATTAACAACTTAGTGCTGGGCTGCAAAGCAGCTTTTTTTCAGAATTGTCCTCTGTTATGTTCCCAGCAATCTGCTGGCCATCAACACCTTGCTGATAAACTGGAAATCTTCACCTCCTTCCATCCTCACCTCTCAAATGACCCATGAAAGAGTCTTGGAGATCAAAGAAATCCTCTTCCATCCTTATTCTTCTGACAGAGGGACTGATGGGATTTAGCACCCATGTGGGAATATGAGCATTGGTAACTGGGGCGTGCTAGGGGTGGAAAATGAGGCAGGGGGACATGGAAGAGACCAGAAGATGAATTACCTGGGGAGGAGGTGCATACTGAATTGTGGTCTCCACAACAAGTGTGAGAAGACAGAAGAGAAATGACTTCCTCTACCCCAAATAAAGATCAAGGCAAATTTGCATTCAAAGGGGTTTGGTTTTGCACATATCCCAATCTCTTCAGTCACTTTCTTTTAACTGGAAATCCTCGCTAATTAATTGCTCTGCAAATTCTGCTTCTGCACATCATATATCTGAAGGGCTTGCTTCTTTCTCCAGTGCTGACCGTATGTGTTCTTTGCCCTTGCATTTTTGTTGTCAAAAGTCAAATTAAAAAAAAAAAAAGAAAAGAAAAGAAAAAAAAAAGAAAAAAGAAAAAGAAATTAGGTGAGGGGATTCTATGAGATTTTTGAAAGATGCTGCAACTTTTGAAGTATAGACCTACTTGCTAGAGATAACCAAACTGTAAAATACGAGTTACCAATTATTTATCCTATTGTTTCAGCAATTTTAGGCTTTATATTGAATTCATGTTACCAAATACAGCAACCTGGGGATTTTTCACAGCACCTTAGGCAGACTAAACTGGAACTGACAAACAATCAGTGATGGAACAGCTGTTATCCAGAGATAACAGAGGACTTCAGGCTGCAGATGTGCATGGGGTCAAGGGAGACAATGTTGTGCATGGAAACGTCATACAATGGAGTTCTGTGTATTTTCTTCAGATGTGAAGAACAAAGAAGCAATGACCTTTTGTCTGTTGCTGTCACTCCCTGCTTCACCATTAAGGTAGTTTTCTCCTTTTTTTTAAGGGGATGTGTCTTGAAATAGACCCCTGTCAATCATGCCCTGAAAGCGATGAGCCCATCCATGAGCAGAATCCTTTTCAGAGGTTTAAATATTCTGAATATCAAAATACATGGCAGTTGGATTAAGAGTGAGCTTCAGATACCTGTAATTTTAATGTATTTATTTCAAAGGCGAGTCGATTTTTAATCACTGGGTATGCCAAGTTTCAAAGGACAAATGAAAAATATGAGAAAACAAGACTATACTCATGGGCTCAGAGAAGATCTTTCCCGCCTGGTACCCAGCCTCTAACAGTGGTCAATAGCAGTGTGCAAGATTAGGGCTAGCAAAGAGCGACAATTCTTTTTGTGCGTCCTCCTGGCATCGGGTAGTCTGTGATTTAAGGACTTCTGAGTTGAGGTTGTTGAACTGCATTTACGGACTTTTCTTATCTAGATTTGCCCAAACCAGTACAAACACGGTGCCCAGCTCCTGAGCAGCACACCCAGCCTCCTGCTTCCTCCGAGGCCAGATGTGGTGGGGCAGGAGGCACAGAGCCACGTCCTCCTTCACCCACGGGAGAGCCTGAAAAGGGATCCCTGCCTTTGCTCTGGCTGAGCTGCTTGGTGAGGCACCCGGGCTTCCGATCTAGAGCAGCTCTGCAGCGAGAACAGCAAATGGGCAAGTAACACAGTGCTCTGGCTCCTGCTTCTTGCATTGCTTTCAGGATCCTGTGCAGGCCCCCTTTGAAGAGAGGCAGCCTTCCGGGATGGTGTGTGCATATCTGGAGGTATGTGTATGTTGCTTATAAGAGGTCTACAAAAGGTAATTTGGAAAAGTCAGCCACCCACAGTCTTAAGCTCAGTATCCAGCACTTGTACCCTCCTGGGAAGTGTTGGCACCTGCCTGCTGGGAAGCGTTGAAAGCTGCTGCCATACAACCAGCAGTAAGAGAAATATGTGCACTGGGGAACCAAAAGCAGCAGTGCAGGAGCTCCTGCTCTGCCCTGACCTGATCCCCAGTGTGGTGGATCAGTAAGCACAGAGCTGTGCCTCATCCTCCGGCGCGTGCTGCGCTCGCCCTGGCCGCGGGCAGGTCCCCAGTGAACTATCCCCATGCCAGAGGAAGGCAGGGCAAACTCAGCGTGCCTCGCCCGGGGCTGAAGACAAACCTCTCTCTTCCTGCTGGCAGAAGCACAGCTCTGGGAGAACGCAAGCCCCCGGCGCAGAGCCCGGTGCCAGCCGCGTGCCCGGACATAGGGCGCTGCCGCCCGCAGCCGTCGCAGCCCAAACATCCCCGCCGGGGCTGGTCGCATGGCGTGTTTGGCTGCGGGTCCCTGCCCCACACCCTGCCGCGGGGCCATTACTTGTTCCTCACCCAAGAGCCTTGATGAACTGATTACAGGATTTTGTTTTACCTTTGGGATTTTTTTTAAGGAAGGTGAGTACTCAGAGGTCATTTCCCCAGCTAGGCAGGGGTACACTCATTCACTCTTGAGCATCCCTTGTATTCAGTAGAGAGTTGTGTTGGCTTTGGTTGAGAAACGCAAGTGAGAGCACACAGCAGTTACGTTCCCAGCCCAGCTTGTTGTTTTTTAAGGTTCCCATCCCCAACAGAGGACAATGGCTTCTGTAGCTCTTAGGATCCATGGGAAGCTGGTGTTTGACAATATACTCCCAACATTTCTGGTTTGGTTTTGTGCTTTTTTTTAAATTATTATTATTATTTATTTATTTTATTATTATTATTATTTTACTGTTGAAATGAGGAGTTCCCTTTTTAGCTCTTTTTTTTTTTAATTGCTTTCTCCCCTCCTCCACACTTTATTCTTTTGGCATAGGGCTGCCACTTACCAGCTGTTCGCAATTCCTTCACCCCTTCTGCTTTTCAGTACCAGATTACCACGACATACACTCAAAGGACATTTTCTTCCTTGCAGGAGGTCCCTGCTTCCCATACCCACCGAATATATTTAACGAAAATGCTTTTCTTTCTCTTTCGTACCTTGGAGGAAAGTTATATCCGTACTCATCACATGATTCAGATTGGCCAATCTGTCACCCTTTAATTGCCTGAATTTGATTTCTTGACTGTTTTTCGATCCTAGGACTACTGATTTTCCCCTCTCCTTGGTAGACCAAGCTCACCCACAAAGAGAGTGCTCAATAATTATTTTTCAACAAAAAGCTCATTCATGAACTCCTAAGTCTGGTCTCCTCTCCCCTGCCCTTTCCATTTTGTTGTGTGTAATTGGATTATTTTTCTAGGCTGAAATTTGACCAGAAAAATAAGTGCATTGCCACATACCAACAACTGTACCCAAAAGAGGCAAACTGGCATGCCACTGTGAAGCAATCGGTTGCACTCTCTGGTAGATGTCATCTGCTAAAGGGAGAGCAAGGAGCCATGGCTTGGGATTGAGGGCCGTGAGATGCAAAGCCTGGGAACTTCCACTGTTGCTAATGGGAGAAGAGGCTGCTGAGCTCCTCTCAGGAATGTACTGCTTTCATTTCTAATTGAGTTATTTGTTCACTTGTTGAAGAACTCATCTCTTAGGGCAGTGACTCCCACAGACAATAACAGTGGCCTCATGCAGCCACCAGGGAATTCATTGCAGCCACAAGACAAAAACTTGCTCTGATTGTTCAGTTCTGTTTTGACTTAGTCTGTCAAAACTGCGGCCACCATGAATTTACTGTGATGGCACGTGTCACAGCTGTTTGTCTGAGAGCCGCTGGTTAGCCCCGTCTCTCTTTTAGGCACTTGGAGCAGGAGTTCCCAAGCTGCAGTCTGAGAGGCCAGGTTAAGTAGTCTGCAGAGCTGTATTAACATTGCATGTTGGCGTTGTCTTTATACCACGTCAGTTAAAAGCTATTTGAGAAGGGGTGTGACAGACTGCAGGAAAGGCCCAGGTGCTCTGTGGCTCCAGAGAAAATGGGGAACCATCAAACCCATAGGTCAGGTCTGCTCTCAGAGCACATCTCTGCTAGTCTTGACTCCCAGATCACCCATAGCCTTCTGCTGAGCAGGTCCCTGTCCCTGGCCTCTGTCTTCCAGAGCCATCTTTGTCTGTGGAGCAACCTCACGGGCATCGAAGAAACCCCCAAAACCACGGATGCTGCAGACCCAAGTACATTTGCCCCAGGAGGTTCCCCAGCATTGCTGGAGAAGACGTTTCAAGCAGCAACAGACATGGTTTGCATGCTACGCCACAGCTCTGTGCAGAGACAGCACGGCCAACCCCCTGCACGTCCTACACAGATCATGCACACATGCCTGGACTGTCTCTCTGGATCCTGAAAGGGCTCACAAGCGGCCGGAAAGATCAAACTCCCCTCCTAAAACGAAGTAACTCATAAGTTAGCCTTGGACATCTCCGTATCCAAGCTTCACTGGTCCTGAATTTTTTTTCTGCTCTCAAGAGTTGTCATCTTCTGCAAGGCTACAGGCAGTCTAAGCCAGGCCTCCCCTGGGGAAGAGACACAAGCCCTGGAGCAGAGTCTGCTTCTCACCCATGCTCTTGACCTACCTGGGTTGCTGCTGACTGCCCTTGGTCAGCAGTTACTCACCTGCAGCCTTCCCTGGATATGCTGCTCTGCTCGGGCTGCAGTCTTTCATAAGAGGTATTTCTATCTGACTGCTTGGTCATGTCTCAGGAATTTCAGGAGTCCCCTATTTACCTTTTGCAAGCAGTTCTCATATAGACCATCAACAGCAAATCAATACCTTCTTATCTTATGGTTAGGATATTACTAATATTTGTCCATAGTCAATATTTTTCCTTAAAGCTAAAGCACTCAAGTTTCTTTTGCTCTTTTTGGTTATTCTTTGTAAGCCTTGAGCAATTTGCAAGTACGATAATAAGCCATAAAACTAATACTTCTATAAAGCTGGGCTTTGGGGAGAGGGTGCAGAAACAAGAGTTTTTGATGATATGTTGATAAATAATAATAATAAAATTGATCATTTACAGGAGAGAAAACTGTTCCATATGAGAAACAGTATCCTCATAAAAAGTTTTATGGCAAGGGACCAGTATAGCACGTTGTGCAATGAAACAGGGAAGATTGTGTCCTTTACTTCCTACCACAGCAATCTGCTCCTGATTGTCCCTGCGCAATGACTCCTTCAGAAGCTGAAAAAGGACCAAAGGAACAGACAAGAAAGGGAGGCAGTACAAGTAATGGGTATGTGTAGATCTTTTAAGTGTCATTTTGCAACTTCACCTCTGGAAATCAGGAGTGTTTGATAAGTTTAATTTTTTCATTGTCTAGCAGCAGTGAAAGAGCAGCCAACTCAGCACTCCCCCCCTCTTCCAGTTTACATCCCTCCCCCACTACAAATACATTTTAATAAAATGAAGCTGGCTCGAAGCACCGGTGTGATACTCCCTAAAATGCCATCAAGACTCTATGTCTTTGCATGGCCAGTCACTCCTGAGACTGAGACGTGGATCTTTTTGTGCGATGCCATGGGCTGGCATCATAAAGGTAAGCACGCCTAGCGCCAAGCACAAGGGAGAGGCACGGGCGCTGCTCCCGCATCCTTCGCCCCTCCGGGTGAACGCGGAGCCAAGCGGCAGAGTTCGGTGCTTCGGCGGCACAGCAGATGTGCTCGGCAGTGTTTCCAGGACCGTCACCATCTTCTTGAGCGCGTCGCCGCCCCGTCCTTCTCCCCTCCCTCTCTTCGACCCCCCAACGGTGCCCCTCTGCCGCCCCCCTGCTCAATCCAACTCAACAACACACTCTGCATTTTCCATATCTACTTTTTTTTCTTCTACTTCTTTTTCCCCCTCTTTTGTCTTCTGGTAACAGCGTTTGGCATTTCCCGGACAGCTCGTACCCCATAAGGCCTTAGTGTCTGAATGCGAGAACGGCTTGAGCGTTGCCTGCTGCGACTGAAGAAGAACTTGAGTGAAAATAATCCTCTCTTTTGTTCCGCTTGGGTTGCTTTTTGTTTGCCTGACAGATGTTCGGCCCCTGTGCGTGCGCGCGGAGCGGCTCCTGCGCCGCGCGGCCGGGCCCTCTGATCCGCCAGCCCATTGATTTCTGCACCTCGGCCCGGCTGCTCTCCGGCCCTTACAGATGCGAGGGCCGGGGGGCTGCGGCCCTGCTCCTCCACACACAGGCCCGGCGACCCTCTGTGCGAGGGGGACGAGGAGGGCCGGCCTCTCCCCTGCTGCCACCATGGTGACAAATCCGGGCGAGTTCAGGGCAAATTCTGTCAAGCATCACACCACGGAGCTGCGTTTCAAGGTGCCACGACATGGCGTCACGCAGGAGCGTGAGGAGACGGGGAGGGAAAAGCTACAGGGGCTTTATACTGTGCCTGCATCATTTCAAGTTCATAATTCAGTCGCTTGCCCGATGGCTGTGGGGATCAAAGCCTTGCAAACTGCAGCACTCGTTATGCCTAGATCACCCACGAGCAGCCTGCCAGCAGGCTCACATCACTCTTCAGAGCACGTTGGCTTTTTGCCCCCCGACATATGCCTGCACAGGTCTGAGCTGCCTCTGGACCTAGAGCTGCTGGCGGGTTGTGGAAAGCAGGGTGTTTGTTTCGCCACACTCAGCTGTTTCCCTTACGTAAACCTGTGCTACCCAGAAAATGGTGGCTGCGCAAACTGCCCACCCAGCTCCAGGTAGCGGTGGCTGTTTGCCGGCGTCTGTAATGCAGTTCAGAGCAGACACTCCCAAGCACAGCGGTGCATCCCCCGTTCTTTGGGACCACAATGAGGGCCACGGTCCGCTTGACCCTCCTCACCTCGCTTCACCATCCCGTACAGCTGAGGCGTGCGTGCTTGGGCAGCCCCAGGTGCCTGTCTCCCCCCGCCAGGCCCTACGTGCCTGCACCTACAGCAAGCTCTCTGGCTGCAGCACTTCTGGTCTGTACCGTGCTTCCCTGCCTTACTGCCTCTCCCTGACGGGTATCCCGTATCACAGCACGTCAGAGCCTCCAGAGTGGTAACTGTGATGTGGCACAGGGAGGGATGTCCTCAGATTTCCCTGATGCTACCAGGTACTGAGCACTTAATATTGCAGAGGCTGAGCATGGGTTTATTGTAAACTTAGCTAGCTATGTGTTAATGACCTGCTGCTTGACAGGATATTTTCCCCTGCAGAAACAAATACAGACAGGTTCATGGTGCTACAGAGCTAATCCATGCTCTTCCTGAAGGCTCCGTGCCCGCAAGAGTGGGGGCAGCTCGGTTTGGGCTTGTTAGGGCAGCGCTCCCACTGACGTGCAGCAGTCTGCTGTATCACCCCGAGAGGCTGGCAGAGCCGGCAGCAACACTTCACCTGGCACAAAGGGATTTATCCTGACACGGAAAGCAGGCAGGGAGGAAAACTGAGCCTGCAGGCTGCGGTGGCCTGTGTCCAGCTCCAGCTGCGGTACGGCTGGTACTTGGAGCCAAGCCGCGGTGTGGTGCCTGTGGCCCTCAGCGAGGGCATCCCACCCACAGCTCACCAGGACAGGGCTCAGGAAGAGCTGACGGCAGAAGGGGTATCTGTGCACGACTTCTTGGAGGAACACCTAGCAGTAGGGTGGGCAGAGAGACCTGGACAGCATCTGCAGGGGCAGAGCAGATGTTCCACACAGCTGTGTGAGCTGCCTCTGCCTGTTGGCAGCACTGGAAGGGTCTCCTGCACCCTCGTGAGTAAGAGCAACCTCTTAGCATCATCTCAGGCCTTGAGATATCCTTCTCTGATGTGCATGTCATGAAGTTCAAGCAGGATGTGTGTTATGGATCTTTAATTTAGGGAAAATAACATTGACAAGCTGCTGTGGTATCAATAGCCAGCAACTTACATTTCCCTCTTTGTTAGTTTTGGATCCTCCTTGACACATACATAAAAATGATCAAAAGAGGCTCATTTGGAAAGGAGAAAAGCTTTGTAAAATGCTCTCTGGTTTGATAAGTGAGGCTTGCTGAGCCTGCTGGACCTTGTGCTTAGCCTCTTTTTTGGTCACCAGAAGAGGACTGTAACTGCTGTGAATCCCTCAATGCATGAATGCTCTGAAAAGTGAGTTTTGTCCTGGGAGCGTCACCCTGACACTGTTAGCTGCCTTGTGGCTCAGAGAAGTTTAAGAAGTTGGGTTCAACCTGCTAAAAACAAGCCTTTTTTTTTTGCTAAGCATTCAGAGATTACCTGTAGTAGGCTGTGGGAACAGCCAGCCTCTCCACGCAAGGTAGGAAGGACAGCAGGTAATTTACGAACAACTCCCAACTGGGGGATGAAGAGAGAAAATTCCAAAATCTAGATCTATTGATCTTCTGAAGTTGGGGGTGGGAGATGATAAAAACCTTTCTCTGTTTTTTGGGTAGGAAATGCTTTATTGGTGTGGGAGGATTGGTGAACACAGCCCCATGCCTGAGGGACAATGTAATGTACATCTGGCATGAGCGATTTTGTACACGCATATTTTTGCAAAGGCCATGTTACAGCTCTCTGTAGGCAGCATTAAACTAACACCATGGGATTTATGTAAAGCAGTTATATGCCATAGATGGTACCTGAAATCCAAGCTGTGCCCATGCTGAGTGTTAGCAAGGGAAATCAGTATTTGAATTAATTCCTTTGACTTGTTTCTGTCTTGACGCTCACAGCCCTTCTTGCTCTGCACAGCCTCTGGGTGATGTTGTTGTTTGCAGGGCTGTGTGGGAGCTATTCTGTGACTTTTCTTTTAAAGAAGTTCTTTGAAATTCTCCCACTTCTGTACTGGGGTTTGAGCTCAGTTGCGTCACTGTTGTGATGCTCTGTCAAGTCATTTAATTGGGTTGTCTCATTAAAACTTACAATCAGTGCTTACAAGGCAGCAATCCTGTAGTCCAACGCTGTAGCTAGAGCCACACTGGCTACCAAGTGCCTGCATGAGGGTTGGGATGTGGATGCAGAGGCTGATGGGAACGTGCTTCTCTGTGGACTCATCCAGCAGCTTCTCAGGTGACACTTGAATCAATCAGACCACCTCTGAATTCACATTCTCTGCAATAAGACTAACTGGAGCAATTCAGTTAAAACCAACAAACAGGTGGCTTTTAGACTCCAGTTCAGAGTGAACACTGCTACTGGGATCTCAGATCGAATGACGACTTCTTCTAGCACCATAGCTAAATTTAACTGGGAGCACGAACTGGAGCTCAGAGCTCCAAGTCTGTGCACAGAGTGAAAATGCGGGCAGCTTTCCTGCCAACATCAATCTTAAACAAAACAGAGGGTTTAAACCAAACTGCCAGAAACCTCTGTAAAATGTTTGTGCAGGAGTTTGATGGGTTAAATTAGGCATGTGAATGCCTGCATGTAGATGCTGCTTTGATCACTGTGACTTACCAGCTGCTCAGGGAAGAACATCTTGGCTTTTTGGTGCTTCACTGAGTCTGGTGAGGGATGCCCCTCTGACAGAGTCGCGTCTTAACAGAGGTGAAGGTTACCACAGCCCCTGACTTTAAAGGCTGCACAGCCAAATACAATACATTTGATAGTTTAGGTGGAACAGCCTGTGCTGAATCAACAGGCTGTCTAGCTGAGGCTGTAGGCTCAACAGCTCTGTGCTAAGGGCCTGGAGAAATGAGGAAGAAACTAGGTCTTCACGTTCTTATAGAAATGCTTTCAGCTGTGACCAAGCGCATGCTCTGGCTCAAACAGGCTGGCTGGGAGACACCGGCCACCCAGGTGATGCCTTTGGACATTTAAGGAACAGATGAACTCTGTTATGCACCAGTCTAACAAATGCATAGCGCAGGCTGAGCCACACATCACACTGGGCTTTATATGAGCTTGCGTGAACTCCGTTCAGCATCACTGAACTTGCAGAAGTTAACAGGGCTGTGGACAGCAAGGCTTTCATTTCCCCCGCCTCGCACACTGCTCCCAGTGCTGGAGCTGTATGAGAGAAATCTAAGTGTCACCATTGAAATATTCTTGTTCGGTTGTGCTTCGTTAAAGAGCAATTTGATGTGAAAGCCCCACTAAATACCAGCTGAAAATGCTTTGCATCACCCTTTAAAATGTTTTTACTTCAAATTTTGTGGGTTAGCTCAGGGTGAGCACTTCTCTTGGCTTTTGTGAAAGGACATAAAAACCCCAGACTTTGTGGCTTATTTTAAATCAGAGAATGAAAGCACACTGCATAGCTCTTCCAAAGACAAATTATCTTTCATTTTTAAAAATCCCATCTAATTGTCATTAATCAAGACATCCCCTGTGCTAATAAGATGGAGGCGGGGAATGGAATGCCATTTCGGCTCAGGCAGCTGTTGAGCATGTCAACCAGTTTCAAAACGCTTGGCAGAAGTTGTAAATGCAGTTCTAATGAGATCGACTTGTCTGCAACTAGCAAACAAATACCAGCCGCACCAAAATGTTTGTTTGCCATGGGACTTAATGGAGATTGTGTTAACTGTTCTGCATTCAAGGGTAGATGTCAAGAAAAGTTCAGATCAAGCATAAGGCAGTGACACTGGAATGCAGCTCTCTCCAAAATGGTTGCTCATATAAAACCTAAGAAAAAGCNGTGCGTGCTGTTCTCTCCAAAGGCTGCATAAGCAAGCTGCAAACAGAAATATCAGTGCTCCAGGTGGTCATGGAGAAGAGAGGAGGTGGTCCGCTGATCCACCCCAGGTCTCAAACACAAGAGCATAGCAATAAGAGCCCAATAAGCAGCTGGGTCATCCACCAGACCTGACTGCCAAGCTGATTTTAACACTTTTGCACGAGGCCCGGAGCTGTAATCCTGTTGGGCTAAGCCACCTTGGTGGGCCAGGCACTGCAGATGTCAGGTGCGCTCTGGGTGGGCACCTAGGTAAACCAGCGCATCAGTGACTTCTTGTACAAGAACCAAGAAGGTCACCAAACCTGCATGGCCAGAGAAAGCTAAGCAGCAGAAATACCTAAATTTCAGAGATGTCAGGGCTTGGGTAAGTCAAATACACTTTACACCAAGAGTGAAGTGTCTGTAACACTGCACTACAACTTCCAGTCTTCTACAACTTGTTTCTCTTCTTCAGCAAGAATGAGAATCCTGTTTTTTTAACCCTTCTTCTATGGTTCTTTGGCTAAAGCACCGGTTGCATTTTGGATACCATGATTATTCCCTTGCTAGTATCCCTTTAATTTGTTTTGTGCCAGAGAGTATTATTGTAGGCTACAGTGAAGTTCAGCAGCTTGACAGAGTCCATCCCTACCCTCACTTGAGCCTCTGAAATGAACAGTAAAGTTGAACTTTGCCAGCAACTGTTAGGAAAAGGGCCAAGAACAATCTAACAGGAAAGATACTGAGGATTTTTTGTTTTTCTGTTGAACCATGTTTTTGTAATTATGAATACTTTGTTGAGATTGCTTAGAAAAGGAAGTGCACATAAAGTGGTCCATACAATTAAACTAACTACATATTAGAGTTGAAAGAATATAAGGCTGGTCTGTCTCACTGTGTTGCATTTACAGAGACAAAACCCCTTTTCAAAAGGAATATGGCTTGAGAAGGCAGTTCTGGAGATACATCCGAGTTAACTCCAGGCCCATGTGCCACACAGGCCGGTTTACGACTGCCCCAATTGGCCTAAAAGCAAAGGACATTCATACTAAACAAAAGCTGACTGAAAGAAAGAATTTGAAAGTTGTCACTTCCAAGTCCCTTTCACTCAAAAGTTGGTTCCTGACTCCAGATCAGGAACCCTGAACCAGGCAGCAACTACTTTATGCTCCTAAAACAATCTTCTACTAGCCTGAGGAGAAACAGGACTGTTTTATTTTGCTCAGATTCACATGAATGCTTTTTTAATCATTCCCTACTTGCTCCTGCCACATCTCCTCAAGGTTAGGTTTGTAAAATTGCCTGAATTGCCAAACAGAGCACTTGCAAAGCCTGCTTTCTCTTGGTTTCCAGTATGGAAAATTCTAGGGTATAAAAAAAGTTTTTCAAGTGTGGGAAATTACAGCTTTGCCCCCTAAGCATGTAAGTCGTGTAAATGAATGAGTTGCAGTAAGATCACTTTGAACTGCTATACTTCAAATTGTGTTTTATAATTCCCATTGCTGGTTTTCCTTAGGAAATGGCAATAAAATGGAAGCAGCCCACTCCTGCCTCCCACCTCACTGAGGCACGTAGTGTTGCAGCCATATCTCTGTAAAAAGGAGAAATGTCTTCGTGGAGTGAGAAAGCCCAGTCCTTGGTTTATAAAACAGCATTTTATGATTCAACCTTAAGATCATCTTAGTTTTAGTTAAAGGGAAATTAAACTTATCCTTGAAACAGAAATAACACAGTGAACTAGAGATCTAGAAGTATGTATGCAATATATACGCCCTGTCAAGCACTTTCACTTTCCAAAAGAACAAGCCCCCTCCCCTGTACACAAAATGGATATGACACAAACAATATTGCAGAAAACACATCTGAAATAAAGCAAGGTCTACTTTATTACAAACCTAGTCTTCAGGGCTGAATCTGACCTTGTACAGTCCCTTATATAAGCAACAGTGTGCTGCCATTTGGCAGAGATCAAAATAAAGCCTTCCATCTCCTCAATAAACACTACTGCAAAGCACGTTACAGTGGGAAACTGGTAAAGTATGTATGACTATTTTTACCCACACGATGTGCAACTGTGTCGAAGTCTGTGATAGTAACTAACTATTGCCATCTTAAGGTATTGCTTAGTATTGCTCCAGATGAGGTCGAGCTAGCTGTCGCAGCTATGTGCGCTTGCTCTTGATATACCGTCACTAGCAAGTACTTGATCAAGTCGGTTATAAGCGCTCGCTCCAAGATTAATCAAACTCTGAAGCACAGCTTGCTTTGGAAATGCATGTGTAACTTGTTTAATATTAAGAGGCATTGCAAGATAAACATTTTTCCTCTCCTTTATCTTCCATAACAGTGTAAGAGGGACATCTACTCCCTAGCCAAGTAGACCGGCCAATCCCTGACCTCTGCTTCTACGAACTGCAAATGGTGTTCTTAGATTTGTTTTGCCTACCTGTACCTCTACAGTGTACCTGCCTAGGCAGTTCTGTAACTAGATAGTGCTCGAAGTGCTTCATAAAAAATTAATACACATTGTAGACAGTGCAACATGACTACTGACCTGATTTACATACAGGAAGTACAAGCACAAAACTAAGGAGGGTTGCAAAGTCAAGGTTTTCCTACCTTCCAGCCTTGGACATGATCTTCGCAAACAAAGCTAAATAACTTGATGGATTTTTTAAAAAGCCTCTTGGTGCCCTTTATCTGCATGAGACATCTGACACCTGTAGTGTTTTAATACTAACGAGCAAGCAACATCTAGCTGAGCAGCCTCTGAATGTTTTTCCTCTCACATATATTCTGTCACTCCTGCAACTCTCAGCTCTGAGCATGAGTGGTGACAACATCAAGGCACGGCACAGCCAGGGAAGTTAAAAACATTGGGAAACAAGCCTTCCCAGGTCACCGGTTTCACACCATTCCACACAGGGAACGAATGCAGCACTACCTTCTTCTGAAAAACGAGTTTGGTATTTCCAGTCCAATGGGCCTGTGTAAAAGCTTTCATCCCCTGCTGGTTCTTCAGCCAGATGTACTCTGCAGGAAAACTGAAAAGGACACAAATGGCCATCTCATCTGCACCAGCGCTCCAACCAGACAGCACCAGTGCACAGTAGCAAGAAAACTTGCTTCCCCGGTACCTGCTATTGCATCTCCTCTGAGATTGCCTCACCTGAATACTCTAATCATGTTGTGTTCCTCTTGAAATGACTTACAGAGACAAGCCGAGACACTTCAAACTAAAACAAGTCATTTATAAAATCTGTTGGACATGCATTTATTTTTGATGTAAACTTTACCCTTAAATACAGAAGCATCCAAACTTAAAATCAATTTTTTTAATTGAATCAGTGCAACTCTCCTACACATTTGATATCCATTACAAACATTGAATTCATTCAGCTACAAATTAGATAGTTCCCCTTGTTTGTTGCCCTTCCTTGATAACTGTTTAGATCTTGCATATTGGCAACAGACCTGTCCAAAATGCAGGCATGCCAACTTGTTATCATTAGCTGCTTTTCACTGCAACTTAAATACTATTCAGTTTCACTAGAGTTCAGCAACCTTGTACAAAACTAACCATCTATTATGAAACACTTGAGGAATTCAGCATAAAATTGGTACAAAAGATAGCTGAGCTTAAGGTGCTTTAATTGAATTTTATAGAAGTAACTGTGTATTTAATTTGGCACTGCGGATTTACTTTTTAAACAGACACAAGCTTTCATTTCTTGGAATTGCTGTACTGTGTTCAGTTTGCTCAGTAAGGAACAGCCTGTAGCTACACACTCATTTATACAACTGTGTCCATTCAAGATGTCCTTTGCAAGTAATCTTAAACATCCCTGTAAGTTACCTGAATGTGCCTGAAAGTTCTGACTTGTGAGATCAAGTGACTTCAGCCCATGATACTCACGCTTGGGATGCTGTGCCCCTTTCTTTCCGCCTAACTCTCTGGGATGAGGTATTCCCTCCTTACACAGCCCAACAGTGGCACCCAGTGGTCACGGGTTTTCATGAACGCTTTGGGAAACAGCTACTGTTCAAGTTCCCACTCACTGGATTTCCTAAACACATCCAGAGTCGTTTTAAATGCACCACCTGTTTCACTACTGAGGTTCAAAAAGTTACCTACTGTTTGAACCGTCCAGAAAGCCTGAAACTACCACACATATAAGCCACAAGCTTACTGCAGGCTCAAACGCATCAACAAAATTGTTTTTATAAAGACCAAGCATGTCACCTCAAGCAAAGAGATACTTTACATGTCCTTTTCTGAGTGGCAAGAGACTGAAAAGATTCTTGTGCAAGAGAAGATTTTGCCCTCGATTATGCATCTTTTCTTCTCTGAAGGTCCTAGTACTCAAGTCAATTTCCAGAAATCCAACAGTTTATGTTTGATGCAATTTCGCAAGAATCAAAAGCAGGAGTAGGACTAACAGACCCCCCCTTCACCCTTGACATTGACTTAGTATGGTGATCCTTAGAAGCCTGTTATTTTCCATCAGTAGCCAGAAAAGGATGATGCTTCATATTTTGGACATCAACCAAATACAAACATGTGGAGGTTACCCAAGATGCAGAGTCCAGGACTAAACTCTGAAAGGTTCCATTTAACATTCTTCCCTCTTATACAGAGAAATTGTTTTCAGGCAACTCCGATTTACAGTCTGTAAATAAGTACAGAGAGGTCAAATGCCAGAACAGCAAGTCAGAAAGATGAATGAGAAGATGGGAAAAGTAAGCCATGAAGTGCAGAGAAGGCAGCAGGAACACAACAAATGCTTTTCTCACTAAACCAAGGTCGAACAGAAAGCATTATCAGAAAAGTCTGTCAATCTAACTTTAACCAGTTTACACTCCTCCATGTTGTAACATAAGGGCCTGCAAGAAGAGGATTAAACTGACACTGTACTCAGATTGATCAATAGATTAAAATAAGATGAACCAAACTGACTTAGGCAAACACTTACCATCATCCTTACTATGAATTGCTCTGGTTTCTAAAAACAAAACAAAAAAACGCCCACACTAAAAACACCACTACCACTTCTACCAAAGACAGAAAATATTCAGCATTACAGTAGTCAAACTTCTTGAAAAAATTTAATAAGACAAACGTCTTCACAATACAGTTAAATTGCATGTCATAGATTACATGTTTGTAGGTGAACTGAATTAGTCTTTTCGTAATTGGATGGTTTCCTCTTTAATTCCATCTTTCGTGACCACGCAAATCTTAAGTGCATCACCAGTGTACACATCTCTCTCAGCAGCAGAAATAAAGACATCTTTAACCAGCTGCAAAGCCTTTTCCAGGGTCAGAGGTACATGCTCCACATTTTGCATGTTCTTGAAGCCAATCTATGAGAAGATGAAAATGCATTTTAAAGGAAGTATGTTCCATCTAGCATGAAAGCTCCTCCAGTCTCTGCACTACAACGAACAGATTTACACAACTTAGAAAGAAATTACTAGTCTGTTCTAAAGACCCAAAGCTGGCAAAAGTAGTCCTCCAAACAGCTTATAGCTGCATGATCAGAACTTCACCAATGCTAATGTTCTTCCAGAAGTAAACAAAAGCAGCTCCAGCGTAAAGCAAGCATAGTTTCTCCCACTAACAGCAATAACAAGACACTGATCTATTTCTTTAGAGACTTCTCACTGGGTTAGCAGTATCATGACTGCCCACAAGCCCTTTCTCCAGTCATTTTGTAACTAGGAGCATTTCTTAAAAGCAAGTATTCCTAAATGCATCTGGAATTTAAAAGTAAGAGCCTATATTTGAGCATGATCTGCCCCATTAAATAGTGTAGTTTAGCTGATATACTTAAGTGTCAGAATTGGAAAAGGAGGTGGAAGAGTCACCTCAAACTCAGAAATAATAGAAAGCAATTTATGACAGATGTTTTATTCTGTCCAGTTAATGAAGCTTAAAACTGAATCAAAGCTGAGAAGCTGGAGTTGTTAAAAAGAAAAAAAGGGAAAGATTCTATTCCTTTCTCAGCTGATAAAAACGAGTGCTTACTGCTTTTTTTAAACATGTTAGTCAATTGAGCCTGATTTCAACACAACAATACCAACACCAGTATCTAAGAACCAAATGAGTAAAACATGCCTTGGTATTTCTCTCATTCAACAATTAACTGCTTCAATTAAATATGATGATATTCAAGTATTTTTAGACAGATTTAATTAAATAAACTTCCAGCAGTTTTATGTAAAAACATTCTTAGAAAATAGTGAACGCCTCATACAAAACTTTAGAACCTCAAAACAACCATATGTTATGTGTTAGAATGCACTATACACCCCAATTAATGCTATTTTCCTAACTTAGTATTATTTCTTGTTAAGTAATAGGCATATTTACATTATCTAACAAGGGTGGGGAACAATCAGCTTCCACAGTAAGCAGTTTCTCAGTTAAGACATTTAAGTGTATTTTAAACAGACAGTCCACCGTAGCTTATTAAAAACCTGAACAGAACCTGAAAGCAACACTTTTGGACTTCTCCTGAGAGGGCAGAACCACACAATTTGTAAAACTATGGATTAAGAATCCTACCTGTGATACATTTAAACCTTCTCTCAAAAGTAACGTTCCCCAAAAGTAAAGCCACATTAATCTGAATGTCACAAATCTTCACTGAGATCATAAAAAAAAAGAAAAGAAAAGAAAACACAAACTATTTTACCTGGTTATCAAGCAAGGGCTGAAGCATGGCACTTGCTGATCCACCTGCTTTGAAAGAATCTCTCTGGTATGAGCCTACTGGATCAAAGCTATAAACTGCTCCCTTCCCTTAAAGGAAAAAAAAGTACATAATCACAATCCAGAAAGATTCTCAGTACCGATAAGGATTTACATCAGAAACCAGTTCTCTCCACAAGCAGTCTCTAGAACACCACAGAGCCCAGCAAGCCTTTACAAAACAATACTGCAGAACGTTCAGACAGTATTTTGTACAGCAGGCTCACTGTGGCTATGGTCTGCTACTCTATGCAAGGTTACCTTCAAGATTTAAGCTATAACTGTGCTCTAACAGATGTTTTCTAGAGCACTTACCACAGAAAAAGACCTGATGCAGAACGTCCTAGAGCACAGTGCTACACAAAGGGCTCTACTTGTCCTAAAGCTAACACAAAGAGGCAGTTTAGCCATCATTCCATAATTCTTGAACTACCTCGAGAGGGTGCTTGGATGCCTCCGCCCTGCCTTCCTGGAACCAGGGTAATGCTCTGCTCTCTTACGTGCTCCCCTCTGGAGTCAGGTCACGTTGTGCAAAGCTTGTTAGCTTGCACCAGCATCGCAGATGTAGACACACCGTAGCTCTGAAGCATCAGGGCTTCATGTGGACATACTAGTGAAAATGCAGCACCTGGCCACACACATTCTTTCTGTTCAGACAGGCTGCACCTGACTGGATAAGCTGGCCAGCACATGGGCAGCACAGCACAGGTAGCTGAGCAGCCACAAGAAAGCTAGCACAGATCCAGTAAGTAACATTAAATCAGAACTAATTGATCCTACTGGATCCAAATTAAACCCATGTGTGCGAATCTGTGCTCTGATTCTTATCACATGCTACAGCACCCTCATAATCTGAAATTTACCATTATGCAGGGCAGACTAACCCCCTTCCAGACTCCACATATTGTAGACACATCGTAGCAAGACTGGGAAAGCAGTGTAACTCTTAACAACAAACTGTGGGGAATGGTTCAAGTTATCCAGACAATCACCTCTGAGCTCCTGCTCAAAGTCAGGGAACACAGAATTTTAGCAGCTCAATCACATCACTGGACAAGAAGACATTAAGTCCTGGAAGGGCTGTACATTAAAATATAGCTTCCATGTAGAAGTCATGATTTTCGTTAGAGATTAACTAACATTTAAAAATCTCTTTAGAGGAACCTGTCTCTGGAGTAGGTCTTCATATTTAATAATCTCTACCACAATGAAAGGCATGAATAAAATATACACAATTCTACCATTAACATCTCCTTTAAAGAGACATTTAAGAATCCCAGCAAAGCTGTTGTTATGAAAGGTAAGCAATGCTAGCAGATTTCATTTGCAACATAGTTTTCAGACTTTTAGGCTCCTCAGAAATAGAAGATTAAGTTAGTAGAGGAAACTAGGAAACCGGTTCAGATGCACAATATGTATTTGACTTGTAAGTACCTAATACCTAAAGGCAGGTGTTTGGAAGAGGAAAGTAAGCTTCATCACTCCTTCCGTACACCTGAGACATAAAAGTATAGCTACCCACCAGCGGAAATTTAGCCTCTCTTTCTTTTTTGTTTCAATTCTTACCTTCTTCATCAAGTCCACCAATTATGTTGTAAACGTAGTATGGAAAGAAACGTCGAGAATACAGAATTGTAGACAGCATTGCTGCAATAGCCCCAGTAGTCATGGTCTTGTTATTGGAATGCTTGTACATCTGCAAATGGCACAGCACATCCAAGAAGAAAGTCACACACTAAATTTTATACTCGGAATTATATTTTCTGTACCCTCATTACAGAATAGATTGAAGCTTAGCAAGCTGATCAACTAGCATGATTACCTAAAGCACACTCGTAAACAGTAAACTATTATTACAAGCCAAAATTAGTATTTCTGAGATTTTGCAAAGAATAGATGTCACCTCATTAACATTATCCTCTTCAGTGCTTCCATTCTTTATATTTGTGATGTTACACTTGTAAGGACATAGCATCAGTTTCACCTGCCTGATCTTTCACTAGCAATACAGTTATAACTATGATATAAACTTGAGGACAAACAGCTAAAGTTATTATTTAAACATATCATAGATCTCAAATGCAACACTAAGAATATAAGTTAAGATAGTTAGCTACCTTTAATCTTGCTTCGATAATTTTAGTAAGTGTAAGGCAGTCACCATGGAAACCACTGCATCCAATGACCGTTTGTTCTGTTCTGTAAAACAAAGTTTTGTTGTGATTTTAGATTTAGTACGGACTATATGACTTTCTTAAACAGTAGATTATGAAAACACCAAACGTATTTCCAGTTTCTCTAACGTGATCAGAAACAATTGTCTAAATGTAGTAACATATTTTGCACCTAAAAGCTAACTGCAGCCTACATCTTGGCAAGGACTCAACAAGCACCGGACCATGCAGATGTCATTCTTCAATCCACTGACTTCCACAGCAAGACTGACAAAAAAGTTTCTTAATTTCTTCATGCACCCCTAACCCTAGCTGCATCACATCAGTCAGCCCAGTTTTGCTCCATCTGGCCAGGGGACACTTCAGGACTTTAAGATGATTATGTAACATTTATGCTGTAAGTGATTTTCTGTGTCAGCACAACAGAAGTTATTTGGCCACAGATGTATTGTAGGTTAGTTCTTTGCTCAGTTTCAAAGCATTTCATAAATGCTAACTACAGAAACGCACATTTGAATTTTAAATTCTAGTACATCAGTGACAGCCTACAAACACTGACGCATATTTATAGGATTAACACTCAGCAGTTGTTTTCAAAACAACTTAAATTGAAATTGTCTCTCACTCTGTGACTAGGATTACCCAAAGCCATTGTGTGCTGTACGCAGATTGTGTCAAAGCAATTTCCATTCGGGCAGTAACAGAGAGTCAAAGATACAGTATGAAGTCAGCCAGGAGAAACTAAGTTCATATGATTTTTGTCATCAGCAAAAAGTTTGTTTATACAGCTGATAGCAGCCTAACAGGTAAGCAACTGCTATGTTCCAAAGAATGTAAACGATATGTATTTTTAAACCACGAGGATGTTATCTAGGTGAGTCAAGATAAGCATACAACAAGCATAAAAAGTTCGACAATGGAACTACGGACAGCTTTACCTCTCCTAATATAACACCCCTTTTGAAGTGACAGATGGTTGACTAGAGGGACACAGTACAAGGGACAGCGGACAGCACACTTGTATCCTGACAAAGCAGAACAAGGTACCACAGAAGCAAATTTTGCTACAGTTAAGACAGAAGTTCTTCTGATTATCCTGCCAAAAAAGCACCTATGTTACAGATAAAGCCTGGTACCATGCTAAAAACATTCTGTTATAAGCTAAATTCAACAGCACACAGTAAGAAATTGACTGCATTTAGAGCATCACATTACAGCAAAAGTCACTACAACTCTCAAAATCAGTTCTGTTAGTATCCTTTTTCCCTGACAGTTCTGCATAAGGAAAGCGATAGATCATTTCAGGCAGGTGATAGGCTCATCAATACACAATGGTATTTCAGCCATTTCAGTTCTTACAAGACCCGGACTTACAGTTTGTAGCATTTTGGACTGTCCCGGCTGTGAATTGCATAACCTTCACTCAGTCGTGTGTCAGAGGCAACAATAGAAAAGTCTTCTCCAGCAATCGCCAACACAGTCCTTAAAAAAGCACATTCATATAATCATGACTTCTGGCACAACTGTTTTTTTTAGATGACAGAAGAACAGACAAGACGAGAGTTCTTTATCCAGACTCATGTTGCATCAAGCATCTTATTATATTCCTTGGTATGTTTCCCACTATGCATTTCCCTACAAGATTGGAGGAAAGAAAATACTACACACTGAAGAGAACATACATGATTCTCTGCATTGACTACAAATCGTACGGAAACTTGGTAATAACTGAGTTTCTATATACTGCAAGAACAAGACACAACGGACTAGTAATTTTAGATGTGTGATAAAGGAAGATCCAACCTTCTAAAACTGCTTGGCTCTCCAAGCAAAAATACTCCAGCTAAGTATCAAGTATCAACATTGTTACACTTGAATTATCATCAGTCTTTCAATCTGACATTATCCCACATCATTCACTTCCAAATAACTAACTTGTGATTGCCACATAAGTGCTACCATTAAGTAACAAACGGATGTCCTTTAAAAAGCAGTTAGGCATTACGAAAAAAATCTAAACACCACCAAGCTGGCGAGGTCCTCTCAGTTCAGGGCAAGCACCTGTAAAACATCACCTACCTGTAACAGTTATGACAAAGTAGCTTTCAACCCAATTACAGACTTAAAAGCAAGTAACACGACCATTACACAGGTTTCCTGAGCCACGACAAAGAAACAAGCCCGCGGGTAAGGGAAAGTACTTGCTTTGACCCGTAAGAATTCAGGAATCCCTAGTGTGGCAGACGCCATGCAGACACACGGAAAAAAGCCGAAAAGGCGCAATGGGCCGCGGGACGCCCTGCCCTGGACAAGGCCATCCGCGGCTCTCCTCGTGCTGCCCCCCTTGCCCGACCGAGGCGCTCGCCAAGGCACACAGCGGACCCCTCGCACAGGGCTGGCGAGAGGAAGACGACGATGCGGCCCAGCCCCGACGCTCTTCTCGGGGGCCCCTGCAAGAGGGGGGCTGCTCAGCCCGTCCCGGCCCCGGCCCGCAACTGCTCACCCGCCGTTAAAGGTGTAGGGCGAGAAGCGGTACTGCACGGGCGCGCCCAGCTGGCAGCCCAGCTCCCGCCTGGGCTCCGCGTAACCGGCGGTGGACAGCATCCCCGCGGCCCCGCTCGCTGCTGTCTCACGGCAAAATGGCGGTCCCGGAACCGGAAGCGGGAAGGCAGCGCTCTATGAGGGCACAGGCGGCCTCGTCTCGTCTGCTCTGGGGGTGCCACGCCCCGCGCCGTGGGCCCGCGTGAGTGCTACGCCTGTCCCCGGGCCATCCCGGCCTGGGCCAGGCTCCCGGCCGCGGTGGGCTCTGCAGGGCTCCCCCAGGCACGGCGCCCGGCACCTGCGCCGTCAGAGCGCTGCCGGCCCTGCTCTGAGCGTCCCCCGGTGCGGAAGGGAGCGGGTGAATTGCAGCCGTGGCGAGCCCCTCGCGCTCGAGCAGAGCGGGGGCACCGAGGCTGCGGCTTGGAAAAGCAGGGAGCACACCGAGACGCCCCGCGAAGGGATCAGTGAGGGACAGGACGCACCCGTAGGCACCCCGGCGGCTGCGGAGCCGGGGCCACGGCGCGAGGTGCGAGTAGAAACGAGGGGCAAGGGCCGGGGTGGAAGCGCAGAGACACCGGGGAGAACGGTGGGGCGCAGCGGGGGGCGTCCGTCCCTCTGCCGGGAGAAGCTGCTGCGGCTGCCGCTGCGGAGCTCCCCTAGCGCGGGGCCCGGCGGAGCGCAAAGGCTGCTGACTGGGCGACGCCTGGCGGGGAGCCCGGCGTGCCAACGGGAAGCACCGGTGCGCAACGGCTGCCCCGTGCTCCCCCGGCGAGGCGCCAGCGAGCCCGCCTCCTGCCTCTGGAGCTCGGCTTCCGACGAGCTCGAGCGGTCACCGCGGGGCAGCGGCGCGGCTCCGGCCGGGCCCCGCGGGAGCGGCGAGACGCGCGCGCCCCCTCCCGCCCTCACTGGAGCTGGCGCCGGGAGGG
>VXAL01007184.1:131417-144719 GCA_013399475.1 Chauna torquata
GCCCGGCCTCCGGCCTTGGGGTGGGCGGCCGAGGCGGGCCGGGAGGGGACCTCGTGTCGAGACCGCCCCCTCCCGAGCGCCGCTGCGGGTTAACGGGGAGGCGCGGGGCGGGGCTCGGGGGGTGCCTCGAGGCCCCGACCCTCGGCAGAGGCGGCCCCTGCGGCTCTTGGCGGAGGTGAGATCCGGGGGCTCCGAGGTGCGCCGTCGTGGAGGTGGTGTCCGCGCCGCGGGTGCCGGCGCCTGGCGTTGAGGCTTCCCCCGCAGGGCCGGCCTGTGGGGGAGCTGACTTCGCTCCTGCCGGGGTAACGTCGGGGCTTCCAAGCCCCCTCCTCTCCAGGCTGGGAGCTCAGCCTGATACCTGCAGTGACGGCGAAGGCAGTATCGTCGTACGGTCGTGGGGAAAAAAGAGTGCCTTTTTAGCCGCGGCGTTACGTTAATGTAATTCTGAGCTGTCGTACCTTAAAAAACAAAAAAGCCTGGACAGGCTTCCTTCAGATTTTCTGATGGCCTACCCCTGGCCTAAAAAGGACCTTGAGGCTCTCTGGACAATAAGTATCTAGTTAAGCAAGCTATAAATTAATGGAAAAATATTTGCTAACAAAATGCAACATTTAAATTCTTTATCTGTGTTGTTTATTTCAATAGTATGGTAATAAAAGTATAATTTAAAAAAAAAAAAAGAAACACCCAAAGCATGCATATATTTCACATGTATACCTGAAATTGGCTTTCACTTTTTTTCTTTTTTGTCTCATAAAGCACATCGCTGCAGTTTGGTCTGTGCTAGGACTTTATTTTATGGAAGTGGGCTTCCAAGTTCTGATTCGAGCAGTGATGTTTTTCCCATAGAAGTAACAATATTTTTGGAAGCCCAAGCTGTAAAATTGCCCAGGAAGAGATGTACAAGCAATGCGTGGCTTTAAGCTTGTCAGGTAGTAGCCAATTCTAAAAAATCAATGCTTTTCCAGCTAAAGCAAAGCTGGCACTACAGCGAGCATGAGCGACTTGAAGTGTTTGTGCGGGAGGGTTCAGCTCAGCAGGAGGCCTGCTGCCGTGCGTGCGGCAGGCACCTGCCAGGGACTTCCTGGAGTCCGTGAGGGTCTACGGAGCGTGCCTGGAAGAGGTTGTTTTATAGATGGTGCGTGTGCGCCCACGTGTGAGTGTTCTTATATATATTTGTATGTGGGTGTCTCTTATCTAACTTACCAGCTGACAGGTTTGCTTTGTGTTTAGGTATTATTCTCAAGATACTACTTGTTTTCTTTTCAGGTCCTGCTCAGTGTTTTAGGCTCGCAACACACATTTCTCTGGAGCTGATGTTTTCCTAACGTTTTCAGCTTGGCTAAAAAGCTGCTTTGCTGGAATGCTTTAAAGGGTTAAAAACCCTTTTGGTTTAAAATTAATTTAAATTAATTGAGGGAAATATTTCTGGCCTAACCAAAGAAATAACTGGAATCATGGATCAGAACAACAGCTTGCCACCCTATGCTCAAGGCTTAGCCTCCCCTCAGGTAAAAAGAAACGATTTAATATGCAACTGTGATCTGAATTTCTTTGTGACAGTGTTTTCTGTTTCTTGCGTATAATCTCTTTAGGTTTTTTGTTTGCAGATCTGAAAAATTCTACTTTGTATACAGTGATATTAGTAAAAAGCAGAACTGTAAAACCTTTGATTTATATATCCAGAGGTTTAAGAAACATACAGATGCATTGGTTTCCCTTATATTGAAACATGACTGACAGGTTGGAAATATTAGTTTAATTTTGGTCATTGCTGTTGGAATCCTTTAAATTAGCTTATACCTAATGGACTACAGCTGTGCTACAGATGCATTTGGTACGATGAGCGCAGTCTTTGTTCAAATGATGGCAAGTAAAAATTGTGGGTCAGAATTAAGACGTGTTTGTAAGGGACTGTGAGAAGCGTACCAGCATCACTGGCTGGTGACAATGCTAGAATTGACAGATCGATTGAGATCGTGTCTCAGTTTGTGGAAGAACTGCATTTTCCAAGGGTTTTCTGTTTTTAGCAAGTTACTAATATGCTTCAGGTTTGATATGATCAACTAAGATGATTTATTTTTAGACTACTCCTTCAAGCTTTCTCTCTTTAAAACAAAATGGAGTCAACAGGATCTGTGGTTTCCTTTTCACGCTTTCTTCCGCAGGGTGCAATGACTCCCGGAATTCCAATTTTTAGCCCGATGATGCCATATGGCACAGGACTGACGCCGCAGCCTGTCCAGAGCACCAACAGTCTGTCCATCCTTGAGGAACAGCAGCGGCAGCAGCAGCAGCAGCAACAAGCAGCGCAGCAGTCTACATCACAGCAAGCGACACAGGGAACATCTGGTCAAACTCCCCAGCTCTTCCACTCACAGACTCTTACCACAGCCCCTTTACCGGGAACCACACCTCTGTACCCATCTCCGATGACTCCAATGACTCCCATAACTCCTGCAACACCGGCATCTGAGAGCTCTGGGATAGTGCCGCAGCTACAGTGAGTGTGTCGTATGGTAGTACAGCATGCCCTTTCTCAGGACACGCTTTAACTTTAAATACCTAAGGCCAAAGCTGCATGAGGAGTTGGATACTATGTTTTGGTGGGAAGGGAGGTCCTGAGTATTTATTTGTATGAGCAATTTCTTATTTTTTTAAGCTTAGTTTCATTACTCAGCCACTTAGTAATAGAAACAGTTTCTTAGTGATTTGTCAACTATAGATCTTTTAAGCACACCAGTGCAGAACATTATGTCTTCATTTAGCAGCACTGTAACTTTTAACTGTATGCATTCTAAGGAGTTCATCATGCTTTACTTATAAAGCAGTCTGAGTTGATAATCTGGTATTTCAAAATATGTATACCTTGAAACATATTCTCATTTGTAACTTACTGGATACTTGTGGCCTGTTCACAGAAATGTAAATAGCTACACTTCCCTGTGCATAGGATTTTGTTAACATGATATTCAAGCAGACTACAGGAACTATCACAGCTGAAAAGGAATTAGAAGGGTAGAGGGGAAGAATCTAGCTTCTAGTTTAGGAGCCAGTGCTGAATAGTCCTTAATATTACATGTTCCATTTTCTAGTTCATTACTACAGCTGAGTTTGTGATTAGGAGAAAAAAAACAACCTAGAACTAGTTGAGGTTCAGGTATGAAAGTATTTTCACCGAACTTTAGCTTTAAAGGGACTTTTACAGCAGTGTATAGAAGGCCCAAAGAGAAATGGGTGATAAAGTGAATTTTGCACTGAAAGAGTAGGTTCCAGCACTTCCACCCAACACCTCCACCCCATTGAGGACCTTTAGATTTCAGAGTTTTCCTAGAAAACAAGTGTCCACAGAAATTTTGCATCTAGTAATTTCTTTTAAACTTTCTGGAGACTTTCTTTCCTATCACCTGGCAATGGGTTTATCTATGTGGGCATTCTCACTCAGTCCTACACCTCTTCTTCCTCCTTGAAGGGCATACGAAGGAAAATCTGAGATGGTACTATTGCTGCTGTATTTTCTCCTGTTCCCAGCAGCTTTCCAGATTGTGGTGGGGGCTCTCAACCTCAAAAATGTTTCCTGCCAAACTGAAATAGAGATTTTTCTCACGAGACGCTTTTCATAATAGCTGGCAGAAAAGGACGAATCAGCAGTCATGCCTTAAGAAATACTTCCCTAAAAAAGGAGGTTCATGAGCCAAAACAGTGCTCAGTGTTCCTGTAAGTAGGAAAGATGTCATTCAAACTCACTTAGTTAAACAAATAAAAAATGAAATGAATCAAGCATATTAAAATGGATAAGATGCATGAATTCTTTAATTTACTTTTTTAATGTATTTCTCTGAACTATTCAGGAATATTGTGTCCACAGTGAATCTGGGTTGTAAACTTGACCTAAAAACCATTGCACTTCGTGCCCGAAATGCTGAATATAATCCCAAGGTAAGAGAAGCATGTTAGAATTTATCCAATAACAGGTATGTCAGAAGCACAGGTTTTGGGTGTACTTGCTGTAATAGCTAGATTGAAAAAAACTTCTTCTTATCTATGCAGTTTCACGATGGAGTTAACAGAATGGTTTATGTTTATTAAAGATTTCTGTTGTAAATTAGTAAAAAGCGTTTTTGTACTGCTGTAGCTGTGTTTTATGTGAGGTTGTAATTTGACAGACTTAAAAAGATCAGTATATTTAGAAGGAAACTAATGAACAGAGTAATATACGGGCAAAATTTTTTGTTGTAGAGCTGTCTTGAGCTACTTACTGTTCATATGGACATGTTTGTTGCTTGTGCTCAGAAAGTTCCTTTTTTGTTTTACCACAAAACGTCTGACACTGAAGTCTTGTTCCCTGTCTCCCAACAATGAGAAAGGAAGGAAGAATTCAATTTCTGGGCTCCTGCCAGAGCCACAGTTGTTCTGTGTATGCCATGGCTTCCTCCATCCAGCTGCTCCCCTGGAATTCCTGTGACAGCAGTGCAGTTACTGGGTTTTTATGGTCTCTCTTCCCCTCCAAGCTCTCTTCCTTCATGTCATCCCCCGCAGTGCTCCCACCGTCTCCTTGCTCCTGATGGCTAGGTGTGGTGGAACGGCAAAATTAAATAGATTTTTTTTTTTTTGGCATGTCTACTTCCAAGTTGCCCACTGCTTCTAAATAGCAGTTTGGAAAAACAACCATGGGATTTTTTTTTCAGTTTGGGAAACTTTGAACAACAGCAGAGGCCCTGGAGCAGCACATCAGTAAAATTGTCGCTTCATTTTTCTTCTGGGTGGCTCCTCTTGGAAATGTTATCTTTGCAACCACAGTAGTTGGACACTATTTCTAATAAAAGTTTAGATGTTGGGTAATTGAATTGACTCACCTTGGGAAGAGTTCAGTTTTCTTGGGGTGTGTTGTTTTGTTTTGTTTTAGTAGGTGGGATTTTGCTACAGTTTGCCTGAACTCTGCTCTCAAAGATTAAAGTGTGCATGCACGCATATGTAATAAATAACTGTTATTGTGAGTTTCTATCAGTGATGCTGTTACACAATTGCATGTGAGTAAGATACTAGTGCAGCAAAAATTTGAGCATGCTGTGGTAACTCTCAAGGTAGGGGTAGGTGGCTGTGTAAAACTGTAGGCTAGAATGATCAATATGAAATGCTGTTTTCTGCAGCAGAGAGAAGGAAAGGTTATGTAACATACTCCTGACTTTTAGTCAGTACATGTGTCTGTGAAAAAAGATGTTGCTTGGCTGTATTATTTAAGCCATAGTTTGTCTAATGTGTTGTTAGGTAACCCACGCTACCGCCTTGGCTATGTCAGCAGAACTGCTTATGGGACTGCATGGTGGATTGGTCCAAGTTATATATAACAGCCAAACAGGGGGTTTTGTGTGTGATGCCCAGGTCCGTTTACAGTATCCGTTGCTTCAAAGAATTTAAAAATATTTGTGAGTGCAGGTAGAGATGTTACAGTACGTAAAACACAAAGCTAGAGCTGTGCTGCTGTCTTCTACTGTGGTGGTTGGAGTGACTTCTGTTTACATGGAACATGGCTTCTGACTTTCCAGCAGTTCTGTCTGGCAGTAGTATAACACTATCCAATTTTTTAAGGTACAGAAGCAAAATAGATCATAAAATATTTGCATAGTCTTCCGTCCTGCTTGTAACAGTTCAGATTTCAAGATATGGAGGAAAACTTGGCATTAAGGACGTCTCTCGCTCTGTTGCAAATGTTAGCAGTATTTATTTGTCACACATACAGTAATGAGAGGTTATCTTAGTAAAATAGGAGTGCAACAGAAAAAATCCTTCCTGTGTGTGTGTTTGAAGCTACTTAAAATTTACTCGAAACACTTAAATCACGAGTGATCTGTAAGTATATTTGAATTTAGTATTTCTTCACAATAGCTACTCAGATTACGCAAATTTGGTTTTAATGTAATTATTACAGCAGCATATCGCTAATAGTCCCAACACTCACATTTCAGCGTTTCGCTGCTGTTATTATGAGAATAAGAGAACCACGTACTACTGCGCTTATATTCAGCTCTGGAAAAATGGTGTGCACAGGAGCGAAAAGGTATGTTTAGCTGTTACAAGCAAACTAATTAAGGCTGTTTTTTCTTTTGAAACCATGATGCTTTAGAAACCTTGTTGCTTGTATACAGTATTTGTGTATATGTATACATGAAGTCGTACGGATACAGTTAAGCTTGTTTCCCAAATATATATATTTGTCTATTGGAAATAATTTGTTCTTTACAAAGTGTCTTTTTGTGACTGAAAGGACTTCCTTACTAAAGAGGAAATAAGAGTTCTGTTTCTGAAGCTCTTTCATACAGTCTGATAAACTGGCTGAGGAGGTTGTTATATTCACTTTTTTGGCTTTGCAGTCATCTATTTTTTTTTTTCCTGGATAATTTAAAAATTTCAGTGGCTATGCACTGAAACCATTTAAAACTGTAGGGGCAGTGGCAGGGTAAGAGTGATTTGGTATTTGAATAGTTTCATTCATCACAGGCCAAGAGCTCCGAGTCTCTGGTCCCCGTAGTCTGATCTGTTCTTAATGTGATCATTGAAGCATGAGAATTGAAAACTAAACATAAGCTTGACTCCAGTGGGCAGGAGAGAAATTCTGCTCTGAAGAAGTCCTTTAGGAATCCAGAAGGAATAAGCCAATGAGCAGAGATGAATGAATAGAGCTGTACAGGAAACACTTTCTCTGCCCGGTGATGCTTGAAATTCAAGTTATCTTACTCTGCCTTAGGAGCAACCAGATCCTCAGCTGTTTACAAAACTGAAGCAAACTGAATTCTGCAGTAGCAAGTAAGGCCATGCAGTTGTGTTAAACCCAGGTCTGAATGCCTGGGCTGAATCAAGAAGATGATTTTGGCAGTTTATGGATTTTTATAGAAATATGCATTTTCTAGCAGTTTAAGTTGTTTTACATTGAAAACTTAAGTAACAGTTTTTATGTCTTACTTGAGGGACTCAGGTACACGTATGAAGTGTGTGAGATGTGGCATTTCAGTTTCATGTTTTCTGCTTCACAAACAGTGAATACAGCGTCAGTGGTGTTCAGGACATTAGTACCAAAACTAAGCATACAAACCAGTTGTTAGTCGTTAATTTTGGATGTAAAAATTTTGCATGCAACTCCCCTCTCCCCCAACACACACTTTTTTTTTTCCTGGTTAAATATTTGTGGTTTAATGCCATTTGCGTCAAGTAGTACTTAACTGAGGAAATAAAATGGGTATCTTTTTCTCCCTTCAGTGAAGAACAGTCCAGACTGGCAGCAAGGAAGTATGCAAGAGTTGTTCAGAAACTGGGTTTTCCTGCAAAATTTTTGGATTTTAAAATTCAGAACATGGTGGGCAGCTGTGATGTGAAATTTCCTATCAGATTAGAAGGATTGGTACTCACACACCAGCAGTTCAGTAGGTAAATGAAGGCTTGCTTATGTTTCATTCTTGCTGCATATTGACTAGCTGAGAGTGGCGTCTGTTTAGATCATTCCCTTACACCAGAGAGCAACCTACATCTTTGTGCCTATTTCTGCTCTGCCTCTGGCATAGCTGATGTTGCCCAGTATCAGCCCATCAGAATGATATGCTTTGCTGCTGTCTCCAAATTTCAGTGAAGTCTGTGTCTGCTCTGTGCATGTTCACAGTGCTGCAGATGAAAGGCTAGAACATCTGTCTGTGAGCATGTTGAAACACTGACTCTCTTCTCTTACAGCTACGAGCCAGAATTGTTTCCTGGCTTAATCTACAGAATGATCAAGCCAAGAATTGTTCTGCTTATTTTCGTTTCTGGAAAAGTGGTTTTAACTGGTAAGTCAAGACAATATTTTATGCCACTAGGTTAGATTTAGACTGTATTACAAACAACGATATCAGAAGTATGCAACTTGTTAGTTGCTTTCCTTTAGAGATGACAGTCCTGGGAAAGAACAGATAGTACAGTATTCTGTGGACAAGAACCCACAAAGTAAACCACATGTATTTGGCTAAATCCATATTAGCAGTGATCATGAATCCTAATCAAGAGTGCATGTGCCCAAAAAGCTGTAAGAGCATGGGTAATGGTCCTAGCAAAATCCGAAAGTCTGCCTCTGTGTGCTAGGTGTGTGTAACTGAGCTAACTGCTTTTTAACAGCTTGGCGGGAGGCTGCTACAATTCTCTGTTGCCACAGCGGCCAAAGAAGGGGAGATACGTGAGCTCTAGGACCTCCTTAACCTCAGGCATTCCACCTGCACCCTTCCTTTTCACCTTGTGCTGAGCCTTACTATGTAGAAAAAAATGCAGCTTGCAGATGAAAGAAGCATGCTCCTGCAGTGTGGCAGGTGGTAGGCCCCTGTAACAGTCTCCATTTCCAGACCTTGCTTCCCCAGATGTTCGCACTCTCTTGAAAAAAGCTCTGCTGGTTAGGCCTTTCTGCAGAAACATCCTGTTAGGCTGTGCTTTGTAGTTGGGTCTCCTGAGAAGTTATGTCTAGAAAGTCTCACTTGCAGGTATAGCGTAAGGCCTGAAAGTTTTTTCATTTATCAGCCTTCTCACCGTTTATTCTGATAATGTATGCTTTGTATGAAACGTGTATTTAAAAAAAAACTAGATGTAAAAATAGGTATTCATGTATATAAAGTTGCATTCAAGTAAACATTCTAAAAGCTAAAATTAAGTTTTTGACTCTGAAGAAACATATAAACTGACTTAATTCCCTCTTCCTAGGTGCTAAAGTTCGAGCAGAAATCTATGAAGCATTTGAAAACATCTATCCTATTTTAAAGGGTTTCAGAAAGACGACGTAACGGTTTCTACATATTTCAGAGAAATCGGGGGTACATTTTAAAAGGCATTGCATATGGCACAGCAGTAACAAGAGATGGACTTCAGTGAAACTGCAACACCAGGACTTGGACTATTTCCCAGTTAGTGCCTACTTCCCTGATCCTCAAGGGGAATTATTATTGATTATGTCTACTGAGTTACTGTGAGTTGCTTTATTGGGCTGTTCCTGGAGCAGTCCCTCCAAGTTTTATTTATATTCTAGCTTTTAAATAGTTTTAATGCCAGTTCTATTAATAGAAAATCCATAAATGCAGCTGTCACTCACTGTATAAACCACTTAAATTGCCATGTATATATGTTTTAATTTCCTTCCATAAAACCATCGTTTTTATAATTTTAAGAACTTAAGCTCTTAAATTTTTTCAATTTTAAATTTCTTTGGTGCCAGACACATTCCCTCTTTCCAGTATTAAGCAAGACAGAATAAATTTATTAATGAAACGGCTCACTGTACATATATATATAATATATATATATTCCTTCTCTTTCCTCCTTCAGCTCCACATGTACAATAAACCCTGTTTATACAATTACGGGAAGTGTCTTAATGAATTTTAAAATTACACAGCTGGTAGACTGAAATATATTAAACTTTTTAATTTAATCTGGATTTGTAAATACCACATGCACTACTGTAAATGACTTGTCATTTTGAGAAAATCTTAAAAATACTCTGGCTTGCTTACCAGTAGTCATATCCTTGGCAGCATTTAGCTTGAATTAAAGCAAGAGATGATTGGTTACAGAAGGTGGTGTTCAAGTATGTGTTGCCTCATATTCAACAGATGGGATTTATGCAAGTCTTAAATAGGTACCCTTGAGTGAATTGGAACAAAAGATTCTTGCTTAGCTTCTAGGATTTCTTTAAATTACTTTTGTATTTTACCAACTATGACAGTCTCACTATATTAGTGTTCCTGTAAAATGTCAAAGCCCTTCCTACTAGAGTCAGTATGTACATAACGTTCCCTTTGAACTGTGCTTGAAGCTTAATGGGCTGAGAACTAAAAATAAACTTTTTTCTCTGGTACATTTCCAGCAATAACCTTTCTATGACTTGCACATTCTTTCAAACAGCTTTTATCTAAAACTAACCCAAGTGTAACCATGGTCTCTCTACTTAACTAAATTGATGTTTCAGTCCAGAGATGAAGTTATGGTTGGCTTAGCTACCACACCATTTGCAAATCCTGAGTGAACTTGCTTTACCTTTAGTCTTCTTTACTTCCTCCCATAGTGGCATATACAGGTGTTTCAATAATTGGTTTCATTGATCTTCTTATCAAAAAGCTGGTGTTTAATAATGTAGCTTTGCCAGGCTTAAGTACAAGATACCCAAATACTGCATCACCTGCAGTACCACACTGCTCCATGCTGTAAGCTGGTCAACATTCCTGCATGCTCTTGAACAAACTGTATCGCTGTCCGTGCTTTTGGAGGACCCTCAACTGTTACCAAAGCATCTGCAAAACTCTACTAAATGGGGCAGGAAAACTTTGATCCTTAAGTGAGATGGTTTTCACTAAAATTAGTTGAGCTGTACTATAGTGGCTTAAGATAGTGTTTGCTGTTCCATGAAATGACCCTTTTAGAAATTAAGATCGGTAATGACTAAACAGCTTTATACTTGAAGCATTCTCTGCCTGCTCATTCCAAATTAATATAAATATAAAAACAGTGGCTCTAGGGTTTTCATAAAATCACTTTCAGAATCACTAGTAGGCAAGCATGGATGGTTTGAGCAGGATAAGGGAATAAGCAACTAAATTAAGTTCTATACTGTATTAAAAAAAAAAAAAGCCTGATCTTTACTGCACATGTAGCTTATATCCACGGGAGTAGTTAAGCAACTATTACAGTAATTTAAGCATCATAGTTTTTTCTTTTGCCTCAGCTATACAGCAGTCAAATACCAGAACAATCCCTACAGCAGGCACTTTTCTTAAATTTCACCGAAGATGGCAGAGTTAAGATACAGGTCAGACTGAAAATCTGCTGCTACAGACGGTAACAGACAAACGTTCTCATATGGCTGCCTTTGTTTAAACTGCTTCTGCATCAGACAGTCCAATGGAGAAATAGTTTAACTCAGTTAATGTTTTAAAGTCAAATAAAACAAGTATTTGTGCATTTTATCCTCAGTTACCATGAATCACAACATATGGCAACTGCCAGTTCAGATTCAGCATACCTTTTGGGAAAGAGAAGCAAATTTAAGTTGCATACTGAAAGACTACGCAGCTTCATCATAGCTATGACTGCTGTATACCTGCTGAGCGTAAGCACTCAAGTGATGTTACAGCAGTCTGCTCTTCTGTGTGAATTAATTTTTTGAGTGGCATCCTGACAATCATCTAAGTTCTTGAAGTTCAGTCACCAACAAAAGATACTTTTACCAGTCCAAAGACTTTTCATTTTTATTTAAACATTCAGAACTGAGATTTGAACCGAAATTCAATGAAGAATTGCATCTGGCTTCATTACCAAGTTGAAGTTGCTTCTCTGGAGCACAAGAAAGAGGCTGTCACGGTCTTCTAGTAGTTGTACTGCTGTTACAAGACAGACAGGTATCGCTGATGTTAGTTCAATTACCTGCTTGTAACATGCACAGATGCACAGAAACAAGGAAAACGTTAGATGATTCAACTTAGGAACTTGATGGAAGTTCAATAGAGCCTGCAGAGAAGTCTTGTTTCCATATGAACTCCTCAACGTACTCATTTCCCTCACCGCAGTTCTCAGCGCATGTGTACACCACCAATGTTCCCCAGTCAATGCTTTCTCCAAGGCTGTCAACCTGAAGGTGGTTCAGGAGCTGTGGCATAATCTTCAGGAGAAAAAAAAGGGTTTAGAGGTAGCCCACAGCTCTCTACCCTCTGTCTCTTCCCCAGGTAAGGGGGCTTGTCTTCATTTATGTTCACTTACACCAGAATCCCAGTCAAAACTACTAAGTAGCAGAGCAGCTCAAAAATAAATAAATAAATACATTTACACTTCCTGAAACAGTGTATTAGACCTACAGGAAATCAAAGGCATAGCCCTACTTATTTAATGTACAGAAGTTCGTATTTGACTAAGTGTTGCCCAATTTATAAGCCCCTTTCCATTTAAATTATTATCTTCATAATGACGTTTCTCGTCTTTGTATGACATGAAGTGCATTCAACATACATATGCTTCTAACATTCAAAATTCTACAGTTGAATACTTCCAGCTAGGCGTATTTCCAGTTCACATCCTGAATGTGAATTTTTTTTTTTTTTTAAATAAACGATACGATTCCTGTTACTTAAGAGATGGTTCCATATTCACAAGTGCACCATTTTATGCATGGTGCAAATTATCAGGATGGAAATCAACTTTCTAAATGTGTAAGTCCTATAGGAAAAAGCAATTGCAATAGTAAATAGGAACTCCGTACAAATTAGCATAGTTATTTTGTAGCAACTTCAACTGCTTTGCTCTAAGCGTAAGTCAATGCCTGTACAACTAGAACCCATTAAGTCTGAACTACATTACCTATATTATCTTTAAATGAATTTACATACCTGGAATTCAAATATCCTTTTGGCACCACATAAGCAATTTGGGATATCTTTTTCTTCAGGAATATTTTCACCTGATACCCAGATTGGGCCTTCTCCTCCTCTGCAGTATCTAATAATCTGAAATTAAGCAGAAGTTTAAATTATCAAGACTGTCTTTTCATCCTGTTATAAAACTGGTAGTTACTGATGTAGACAAAGCCGTAAGATGGGTGCAGAAAAAGGTCTGTTCCTTTAAGCAGTACCCAAGGAAAAGTCTATCAGCAGCAAATGCAGTATTCTAAACAAAACCAGTTCTTTGCATGATTCAACTGGTTAAAAAAAACTTACGTAAGCATTCATATAGCCTTTTTTGCAGTTTATCCCTGGATCATTGTATAGTTTGTATTTCTCTAACTAAGGGACCCATAAATGCCAGACAGGCATTTTAGTCTTGAGATGGGGGTAGAGCAGACTGATAGATGAGCACACAGAAGCGTACAGAAAGTCTGGAATGCAACCCAGCTCTTTCCGTTTGCAGTTCTTAGTCTAAATGCAAGCGGACTGTCCTGATGTCCAACATGCACGTATTTTCAGATGTTCATATTATTTGTTTTGTTGCTATCTAAATATTTATATAGCAAATCAGGCATTACCAACAAGAGGACATATATGCAGATAGGTCAGAATGGCGATGGCCAGAGAGGGAGGTGATGCAGCTACAAGCAGAGGATGGCACAAACTCAGGGTCTCCTACTTTCTAGATGTGCACCCTAACACCTGAGCTACAAGGTGAAAGGTGGAGAGAATTTCTTCATCCACCACTGTCATGGACTTCCTTTCACGTGTTTCCTTTGAATGGAACCAGGAACCGTGTTTTTGTTTGACAACGTGGCTTTTTTTCAGCCTCTTGCGTTGGCAACAAATACGGGGGGGGGGGGGGGGG
>VXAL01007184.1:148005-170941 GCA_013399475.1 Chauna torquata
CCCGCCATGCCGCCGCCGCCGCCGCCGGAAGGGAGCCGAGGCTCGCCCCGCCCCGCCCCGTCCCGCCCCGTCCCATCCAACGGCCGCCGCGCGCCGCCCAACGGCCGCCGCGAGAACGGTTCCGCTCCCCTCCCTGGCGGCGAGGGGCGGGGGGAGCCGCTTTAATTCCACGGCTAAACACACCGCTCCTGCAGCAACTAAATAGCGCCAGCTGCTTAAGAAACAAACACCCGCACAACGAGCGCTTCCGCTTATTGCCCAAGCTTTGTTGTGTGGTCTTCGTCGTGCATACAGCCACTCAGCAACACCTTTTCCTGAATATTAATTTTAATGTTAAGTCTCCAGTTCCCTGTTACAGTTTCACGCCAATGAAATACTTGAAACCAACCACATTTCTTGTTACAAGTCTAAAAAAATGTATTTAAGTAGCCATTACTGTGCATTTCTCTTTAAATACATATCCAAAAAAAATGTTTAATCCGTTTTAAAAAGCAAAACATGGTGAGCATACAAATACGACTCTAACCATCAGCGGCAACAGTTTCTAAGTGGTAAGGGAAAGTACCCCAGCTGAAGACCACCCTTCCTACAGCCTTGCCACCCACTCCTGCCTCGCATCTTGGCACGCTGACAACACCCAGGCTGACAGACAAGACGTGAACTTGGTCTGCTGCCGTCCATGCTCTATCTGCTTCGGCAGTCATCTGTGCTCTCAGCAGGTACTTATGTCCAGTCACAGCATCAAAAACCACTTAGAGTCTTGCAGCCATAGGCTTCTGTACAGGTATCCTGGCATCTAACAAAAAGAAGGAAAAAAAAAAAAAGTAAATACGTTGCAGAATCAAAATGCTGTAACCACCACTCCATTAAACTACTTTTTGGTTTATTTTCTTTGGTCATTGGGTTGCACGGTATTCCAAATAAAGAAGAGAGATTCAAAGCCGCAGTCAGTTACACAGGAAGAAGTATTATAAAAAAAATACCATTAATATTTTTATACAGTAGTATAAATAGTATTTTTACGTGAGGAACTATTAGGAAAAAACACTAGGTCTAATGTATGTCCATTGTCCGAATTCATTTGTAAATTGAGAAGCTCTTTTCAACTGAATTAAAGATCACTCAAGACACTTACCAAACATGTCCAGGATTTTACTAACTGCCTCTTGATTTACATTGTAAGCGAATCCATTGGACCTACAGTTAAAAAAAAAAAAAAAAAAAAGACAAAAAAACCACAAAACTGTTTCTTCAATGAATATTTCTTATTTCAGTCATTTCTACATAAATAATCTGAATTAAACATTTTCATAATTTCATCATATTTTTCATCCTACCAGCATATTTATCAATTTTTAGGTCATGGCATGGTAAACAAATTGTACTCAAGGATTGTTATGGTTTCTTTATCCTTCCTCTTTTTCACACTCCTTGTCTCTCTCTTCCTTTGATTTTTACTAAGGATAGCTGCAGGAAGAGAACATTAGTTTGTTTTCAATTGTACAATTTTCAAGACTGTATCTCTGAAACTGAATCAAACCTTCAGCTGATCTCAAAAATCTGTTGCACTTGATTTATTGCATTTCCTTGAAAGGGGAATTCAGTTACAGACATTTATTTAGCACCATGACATAGCAGGGGGGACATACAACAACAGTACTTTGTGCGCCTTCCAAGAGCGCTACAAACCTTAATCAATTCATTTCCTGAACAGACACATAAGAAAATAGCTCAGGGTCATCAGATACTGTCAATGTTCTATGGAACAGTCAAGACAACGTGGGGACTTGTAGCAGGGTCTTCCATGGTTATACTTTCAAATATAAGTACTACCGCAACACAAATTAATTTGAGAACATGAAATGTGTATCACCATATTTCTGTGTAACTATAGCGGTTTTTTAATCTTAGGCCTGTAAACTGTGTTAAATAACTCTAATGACTAATCTTTCAGTTAAATTGACTTGAGATGTTGGTGCCAAAACACCCAAAAAAGTATTAGGACTCCTGATTATTGCTTACACTGCCTGATAAGGGCTTATTATAACACACAGAATAACAATTCTTCCATTAAAAATAAGCAGGACTGTTCTATTTGCTTATCAAAGCCCTGGTAGAAATTTTGAAAACCAAAAGGTATAGAAAGGGGAGTCAGAAGAAGCCCACTAGTGGGTTATTAAATTCTGTTGCTGGGTCCCACAGGACTGTTTTCACTCTGATGGGTGACATTCTGCTTCCACCATGTGTACACAAAGGAACTACCTGGGTCTTCACCACAACTCATCCAATCAACCTCCAGTTGACCGACGTTCAGGAAATCGAGTGTCTGCCGTACTGCTTGATACTAATAGCTCAGTCATTAAGAATTTCTAGTAAGACCGGATTTATATACCAAAAAGCCAATGTTACTTACATTTTCTTCTTCTTCACTGCACCTAGTTGCACAAGAGCTGCTAAGGCATTTTTCTGCATGTCAGAAGACAGCGCTTCATAACACTGCGTATTCCCTACAAAGAAAGCAGAAACGCAATTAGAAGTTTTATCACTGTCCAATAACAGGTAAAATCGTATTGCATGACAGCTGTACAAACCCTTCTCAAGAAGCTGAAAAACAAAGTTGCGGACTCCAGGTACAAACTGCTTCTCGGTAAAGGCTTCTTTTGTTTCCTTTGATAGGTATCTGAAAATTAACTAACATTAAAAAAACAATTAGCACTTCTTTCCTTGTGATTGTTAATTTGTTATTAATTACAAACAAATATGTCCTCATAAGGAAGTAATATTATTATGCTTTGAAAAGTTAGGAGAGGAACTCAAAAGGTATCATTAAACAGCACATCTGAAATTTTTATTACTGTTTAACATGCATGAGAATCCTAATATTAAAATAAGATTCAGTATTACTGTAATAGTTACCTTAGACATCAATTTAAATTTTCTGTTCTTGCAATCAAAACCAGTATAATTTTACTAAAGCATTATCTGTTTTAGGGATAGGAAAAATTGGGCAAATCAGTACAGATCAGCCTAAGTCAGAGGCCAGATCACTTACAGTTCCCTCAGCTACTAGGTTCAAATGTCTACATTCCCACCAATGTTATGCTGACATATTGGAGATTTTAGCTTCCTATTTTTGTATACGTTACTTATTACAAGAGTATAAGTGTTTAGCCGTATTAAAACCTTTGGGAAAAACCAAAGAATTTAAAGAGATACCGATGGAATTAATGACTCCAAAAAAAATCTATCAGATACGAGATGCAAACTCATTTCTGCACCTGGCAGCACAGCCCACAAAATGAGTTAAGCAAGAGTTCTTCATAAGAAAGAGCAACGGAGCCTGCCAGCAGCACACTCCCTGTGACGCTTGTAAACCCACAATGGCTCATCACATTACAAGGCAGTTTAATACTACAGTGATTTTGAAAAGTCCGAGCCAAAAGTTGAAATCAGGTACCCAGAGGGAGGGTGGTATTAAGATACTTGTTACTGCTATTTCTCAACTCTTCCACTCCCCAGACATGAAAACAGTCACTATTTATGCTGCAAAAGTATCTCTGTTCTCCTGGTTTTCCCATAAAACACAAGATAAAGATAATTTTCTGAAAAACAGCATACCTGATAACCTTCCACAAAAGGTCTAAACATAGCTGACAAAAAAGATACTATAACACTTCCTTTGTCAGTAGGATAAATTTCCTGTTGAGTTGTTTGAATCGCATCACATTTTGTGAGTAGAAAACATCCTTCCTCAAAATCCTGGGAGAGAGAAGCACAACTGAAATCTTAACATCTACAGCAAGTGCAGAGACCTTTCCCCACAAAACAAACCAAAAAAAAACCCACAACAACAAAAAACACACAGCATGACAACGCTTCCATTTCTCAAATCGGTTCTCAGGAGACTTGAACCAAAATTTACCTACATACCAGAAATACCCTTCTGAAAAGGCAGCAGGAACATGTGCTTAAACAAAGCAATACCTAGAAACACAACAGGCCAAGGACCTTAGAAAGAGGCTGTGGCTGCTATTGTAACTCCAGCCTGTGCTCCCTCTGGATTTTGTCAGAATAGGGACAAGTTGTCTGTTCTAGGCTTTTTTTGTTTGTTTGTTTGGTGGTGGTGGTTTTTTTTTTTAAGGGTTTGCTTTTATGTCATGCCCACTGTTTGCAATAAACAATAACATAGTTCACTGACCTGCTGTCTACAAAAATGACGAGACAATAGCCAAAAGTTACAAATTATGGAAATGTCAATGACAAAACCATTTTCCTGCCAATATCGGGGGTGAGGGGGAATGGACATGATAGACACATGGATGACTAGGTGGGTTGCTGAGATATTAATATAGTCACAAGTCCTGAATACTCCTATGAAAATTATCTTTTTTTTTTTTTTTAGTGTAGAAAAGATCAGAAATATCACCATCAGATATTTGGCCTTAACATTTGATAAAAATCACATTTAACCAGTTTTAAATCCAAACAAAAACCACACCTGGACTTACCAGTTTGTATTGGGTATGATGTCGAACCAATTTTTACTAATAAACTTGTGCTCACCTGCATTTCAAGCTGGCTGGACTAGAGCCAGGTCCAACCCAGCAGGATGCGCACAAACTGACACAACAAGTCCTGCAGAAAGTAAAGTACTGCCTGCAGTTTTCACAGCTTGCCTGTGTCCAGCTGTTTTAGCAGAGCGTGCAGACATACTGAGCACTGTAATAAGACAGCATGCACGAACAATACTGGTGTTGTCTCAGTAATGCTGAGATGGGAAGGGGGGTGAAATGAAAGGAAGCTGTTTTCAAGCAAATACAATGCAACTAAAGCTTCTATAAGACTCTGCTGGGAACACTGTTGTGGAATTAGGAAGGTTCTCACTTCATAAACCTTCACAGGCTGTCCCCTCTCAGCTCTGTAAGATTTCAATTGCAGAAGTTTAAATCAGGCTTCACTATAAGTACTTCCTTCCAAGTGCTTGCAACGTACTATCTGAATCTACATGAGACACTGTAAACGCCAGTAATAAAAATCTACAAGGGCTCAACCATGAATCATCAAAATTATAAAAAAAAATTTTTACTTATGCAAAGGAATATTGAAACCTTCTGAGTTCAAGGTATAAAAGGAACATTAACTGCTGTATAAATGCTACAGAGGTAAATACAGCCATGCTGTGCATTCAAGGAGAGGTGAGTACAGAGATGTACTTTAACATACACAGCACTGGGTGTTGGCATAGTGCTCTGGCAGCCCCACCACCACAGACCACACATATAGCGCTACACAAAGCAACCAATCACAGCTGCACTAAAAGTATAATCAATCAGAAGACAATAAGTACTTAAATTTAGAATTGCATACTCTATTTGTCAAAGATAACAAGGACATATAATGGTTGATCATTAATTGGTATAGTACTTATAGTTTACCTTTTTGAAAGAGCAGCAGTGCCCTCTCTGCTACACAATCTGCAAGAGCTTTGAGGAAAAACTACCCTCCTATAACCTCAATGAGAATTTCTGTTTTGCTTCTGTGCTGACAGAACATACCCACTTGGTGAAAGAATCCAATTGGACCTACATTAACACTTTTTTCTTCACAGCCTAAAGTCTCTTTCATAACCGCAGGGGAACAGGACAGTATTTACACTTCATTTAAAAAAAAAAAAAAATCATTTTTATATCCGTGCTGGAAGACTGGTAGTTTTATGCAAAAAAGCCAAACTTCCGCTACTGTTCATTTTAATAGTTCAGAACTGGGCAACTTCAGGCTGTTTTTGTTGTTGTTGTTGTCGTTTTCACTGGAGGTAAAAAAAAAAAAAAGATTGCATATGCAACCTTGCGGATTCAGACAATGTTTTGCAACTAACCAAATGACTACCTCCACTCTGACCCTCTTTTACATTCTCCCTCCCACTTACAGATGAAGCTGATATCTCTGGAGGTGTTTATCACAAGGCACTTGTTAAGCAGAGCCCCAAAATCAGATGCTATTTCAGTTGTCTGTGCTATGGATGATCAGTATTTTTGTATAAAGGATGTTTTTTTACCTTCAATGAAATACCAGGAAAGAAGATGAACTCATCAGAAAAAACATCTCTCAAGAAGCTGAAGCAGCTGTAGACTTCCTCTGAAAAAAACAACGTAAAGTACTGTTGTTTAAAAAACATAATTTAAAACACGCCATTGAAAAGCCATTTACTCCTTATTTTAGAGAGAATCTCTATCTCAAATAAAATTTGGACTTGCCATTGAAAGCATGAGTACATATACAACAGAAACCACCACAGTGAAACAGCAAGTACTCAAAGTACTCGATTCAGTTTTTACTAAAAGGAAAGAACAGGGGACTGTAGCTTCTAAGAACATGCATTAAATACCATATAACCAGATGCTCCACAAAACCAAGGTATATATTTTGAGATGTTACTTAATGAGCTAAGTATTGGAAAGCACTGAAACACTTCAGAAACAGTACTGGGAAGAGAAAAAAGGGTGAGAACTGGCTGCACTGTAAGCAAACGTGAGCCATGTGTAATTTGCAACCTAAAAAGCAGGTCTGCTCAATGCTAACAAAACAAGAAACTTAACCATTGTAGGTTATTTTACAATGCCATAAAATGAAGCCTTGCTGAAGAGACAGGAGACACTTCCAAACATAGTTCTGTTTAACAGCTGAAATACAAAAGGTGATTTTTGCCACTTCTGGGGCCAGTTCACCCTCTGACAGTTTCATAACGCACACCCCAAGGCAAGTAACCTAAGCACTCCCAGATACATGCTTCTAAAGTCAACTACTTCTGGATTGCAGAACGGTGTAAACAAGAACTGGGATCACCTCATCTTAACCTCTGCTCTCTCAGCAGAATATGCCTACTTTTAAAAGCATCAAGGGGTAAACAAACAAAAATGGCAAACAAAATACCACTGTCCCCTCCCAACACATCCACTTTATGCCACGAGATCTTATTCAGAGCCCTGGCACAAGGTTCTCAAGTAGCTTCCACCATCAATCGCAGGAACCTCCTGCTCCTCTTACTGATGACAGGGCAGGGAGCAAAGCCACTTGGATCCTCAAGCTACCCAAACGTACCTTTTCTGAAGCTGTGTGTCATTTGCAAGGCAAGTGCCACCAGAGATGGACGCACAAACACGTTCAGCAACTGGTTTCTATAGGTACCACACATGAGGATGGCCAGAGCTCGCTTAAAGACAACTTCCCCTACGGCTCCATCTTCCACTCCTTTGTCATTGAGGACCACGTGGCCATTGACGAGGCGAGCAATGTTGGAATGCAGGGTGAGGCCAGACATAACTGCTTTTTTGGCACAAAGATTATCTGGTAGGAAAATGCAACACTCAGGAAGATGCAAAACGGAACATATCTCCATTAAAACTGCCTAAAATGCACCAGTATTTCATTAAGCTTTTATCATTTAGGGCCAATCATTACATCAAACATTCAGCTAGAAAAACGTTCTCAGCCTAGGCATTGTATGCAATGGAGAGAACAAATTTCAGACAATTCTGTAACTACAGCACTTTAAATTCTTCCATTTGCTAACAAAAATAAGTAATTCCTTTGTCTCTGGAACAAAGATTCTGAGCCTTCAAATAAAAGAGGCTAGAACAGTTAGATGGATGTATTCATCATTAAGGAAAGACTTTTGCTTAGGCACTTCTAACACTGTAATTTTTGAAACAGATGCACAAGTTCCTATAATGTTTTTCCTCAACTCTCACAGAATCACAGGATGGGCAGGGTTGGAAGGGACCTCTGAAGATCATCTAGTCCAACTGCCCTGCCGAGCAGGATCACCCACAGCACGTTGCGCAGGATGGCATCCAGGCGGGCTTTGAATATCTCCAGAGAAGGAGACTCCACCACCTCTCTGGGCAACCTGTTCCAGTGCTCTGTCACCCTCACAGTAACGAAGTGCCCCCTCATGTTGAGCCGGAACCTCCTGTGTTTCACTTTGTGCCCATTGCCTCTCGTCCTGTCGCTGGGCACAACTGAGAAGAGACCAGCTCCATCCCCTCGACACCCTCCCCTCAGACGTTTATGTACATTAATGAGGTCTCCCCTCAGACTTCTCTTTTTCAGGCTAAACAGGCCCAGCTCTTTCAGCCTGTCCTCGTACGACAGGTGCTCCAGTCCTCTAATCATCTTAGTACTCATATACAACAAATTCCTCATCGCAAATTAAGTTTAAAAAAAAAATCCTAACAGAAGTGTCATTATATAATCTATCTGCTCAAAAAGAAAATAGCTTGCACTTAAACCCAAGTATCTTCTTGTTTCGTTAAGATCCTTTTAAAAAGCCTAAAAAGCAAGGAACTGTGTGGTTTGTTTGTTTGTTTTTGTTTTGTTTTTTGAAGAAGAAAGTCTTTCAAAGGCAGGCATGAGTTTTGCAAATCTATAGGCTTTGGTAAAGCTTTTTTTTTATCAGAGTAACACACCACAAACTTTAGGCAGACAAAGAACAGCACCTCAAGTCTTGAAATACGCTCATCTTTCTTAGAATATCTTCAGCTTTAAACACTACCAAAATTCCACGCATTGTGAACTCTTCAGCAAGCAAGAAAAGCAAAAAAACCTGCTAACTTGAACAGGAAAATATACTTTACATGATCAGAGCAACACAAGCATCTCAAATCAATGCAGGCTTTGACTGAAAAATATAAGTATATTTCATATTCTTTCCCCTTCTGCTAGCTTTCATGTAGAACCTCCTTGCACCTTACTTGTTCCTGCAGCCTACTGTATTACAACTTTGCCAACGTTTTCACAACTTTCTCAGTGTAATAATAATAATAAGTGTGAGGGAGTCATTTTGCAGTTCCTGTTTTTAATATAAAATTTCTAATACCTAAGCAAATGTTCTGCCTGTAACAGCCAACCAGCATGATAATGATAACAGGAGAAACAGCTAGCTGTTTGGAGACAGAAGAATAGACAGGGCGCATATAGTTGCTGACCTGGTGATACCTCCAAATTAACCTTCAAGCCTTCAAAAATATTTATTCTTTCAAATTATTGACAATTCAAAAAAAAAAAAAAAAAAACCACCACAAACCCTGTTTCTATGGAAATGATACCTAGTGCAGGGCCAATGCACTCAAACAAGATCTGTTCTGTTGTTGCCTCTACTTCAACACCTTGCCTATTTTCCATTCCCTGACTACACCACACTCTACTAAAGCAGATGTTTATTCAGTGTTACTAAAAAAATGAAAAAAATAAGCAAACCCAAATGTGGTATGTTCTTCAGTTTACTGTGCAGTAAAATTTTAAATGATGTTTAAATATTGCCATGAAATTCTTCCTTTCACAGTCTGGCAGAAGCAAGCTTTGTCTGTATTTACTACAGTGAAGATCCCTGAAAGGAGAAGTGGTATTCTTCCAGAAATGACAGAGTTCTGTTATAACTGTGGCTTGCTCATATTTCTCTATTGCAGTTCTGAGAGGGATCCTTGATTATACACTACAAAAGTAAAGATCTGTAGTTTAAATATACATACAGTGAAAAGGTAAATGTATTTGCATCACACGCTATTTTTCTTTGCTGGCTTTTCCACTTATATCTTGAGGCTCCAAAACGAATTACCTGTGTCACCTTGGCTCACAGAGGGATGTTTAAAACAATTGTTCAGAAAAGGAAGGAGAATCAACCTTTCAGCATATATGTGTGTGTGTGTGTGTGCGTACGCACACACATGCATATATATAAAAACAAAGAAGCCACCTCCTCAAAAGTCATTGCTGCATCCCCAAAAGGACAAATTGTAATTTAACAATTAAGCAGTCAAATTATAATTTTGATTTTATTTATCTCACACATTTGTATGGGCTAGTTCTGTGTCACAGTACCAACTGGTAGCCAGTATCAAGCACCACATGTAGCATTGTACCGAGTTACTGTTGCAGACTGGGTAATTGCCTGGACTTGGTGTTCAGAAAGACATTAGGCAAATCTCAGTATCTAATATAAAAAGCCTATAATTTCCTTTCATTCCACACTTCAGGAAATAGCAGTAAAATACTTGTCCTGCCTCATGCTAACTGTTTTTCAAAGTAGCATCTTCTACAGCCTAAGGCAAAACCCCTTATATTTTAGCATCATTTTTGGCATAGCCTAAAATCCATTTATGACTCAGCACCTATGAAAACAATCTGTAAAGCTGTCATACACTGCTTCCACATAAACATAATTTGTCCTTCACCATCAACAAAAGGAATAGAAATAACACTTTCTATGCATACCAGGCCATTCAATGAATCCTCCAAAAGTCTGTGTTAAGCCTTTCAGCCACAGGGTCTTTTCTATTAGAAGTTCAAAATCCATGGCTGGCAAATTCTGGAGCAGGACAGCAGCAACTAGCACCCATGGGCTCAAAACCATGTTTTCTATTTGCAGGAGCTCCATTTTATACGCTACTTCGCTGACAAATTCTTGGATATCCTCAGATGGCTTTTGTGGAAGATGCCTGAAAAGAACCATGCAGTTCAAGGTTAAAAAGCTCCAAAATAAGGAGAAGTGTGATTTAAATTCCAGGTTTCCTCTGTATTGCTCCCAGATCCGTAACTACTTTACAGCATCTAACATCTGGAGGGTAATTTCACCTATGAACTATGTAGTACAGAGCAAAACAGCAGTAGATTTACAACAATATTTGAAACAGAACTCTATATTGATGCTATACGTTTGCTATCCTCAACAAAAATTCAAAAGCACAACATTTTACATATCAAATTGCAAAGCTACCCAATCCAGTCATAGCTGCAGCTTTTTGGTACGTGATCACAAAACCGTTTACAGTAATAAAGCAAGAAGGGAAGGAAAGGGGAATTTTTAAGGGGAATTTTTAAGTAACAAAACCACCGAGTGCTCAGAAAACAGAGTTCTGCCTGGCTCATACATCATCATAAACTTTTTAAATGGCATGTTTCAACCTAGAACAAAGCACTGGAAGTGACAACCTGTTTCAGAAACAGCCAGTCACAAGCATGATAACCCTGAGCTCAGACAAAACATCTTCAGTGGTCAGATGGAGGGGAGGTGAGAGAAATTGAAACTGAAGTAAAACAGAACTTCTTAATTATTTTTACAGTGGTGAGGACTAAACAAATGCTTTTCTTGTGCATTAACCATGGAAAGATAGGGTACCTGGGAACCAAGTTATACGGGCACAGACTGATTCTCCCAGAAGCCAACGTTCTAAGTGATACCGGCTGGCCAACATAGATGTGTATGGTACCAAAATTGTCACTGAGGATTCTTCTGGCCTTTAACAACCCCTAAGAAAATGGGAAGAGCAAAAATCAAATTTTAGTGCTACAGTGTGTGTATACATTCACCTATGTTCTGTTTTTAAGGAATTTACATACAGATGTAGATTCTTTGGGCTTTGGGACTCCTAGGAGTTCATATGCATAGAGAGATTCTTCTAATATCCTCTCGTAGCTGATGCTGATGGGAACAAGGTACGTGTCAAAGACTTCACGTTTAAAAAATGGCTCCATCACAATACTAAGAAGACCTGCAAATTGGATTAAAAAAAAAAAAGTGAATCACTTGTCTTTTTCAAGGAGGGAAAACCAAACGCAATTTAACTTTGAAAAACATATCTTTAAGTTTTAGAAACTGTAACTAGGTGTGCATTATTCTTGTTCTCTCTTCAACTAAGCAAAAGCAGAAGACATGCCCAAACTTTAAAACAGAAGGTAAATGTAAGCAATGCATTTGGACAGCTATTTGTGCTCTTTTCAACAGCACTGCTCTGCACTTGCACATCTTTCTAAAGATTCCGCACGTCTTTTACAAACAGTTAACTTACAATATTTCTGTGCAGGTAAGGGGACGCCTATTTTCCAGAAAGGAAAGAGGGAAGAGTTATGCAACTAATACACAATGGGAGAGAAAGCAGCAGAGTGCAAGAGGCATGTATTGCCCTTCTTTATATGGCCTTGAAACTCTAACTATAGTGTTTTCTGCTACTCTGACAGACTTCACCAATTTCCCACCACTTCAATATCCCTTCCTGTCTGAAGAACTTAGGAAGAACATAGCCACTAATGAAAATACTAATAAACATAAAAAGTTCCAAGTTTTCAACAAACCTACCAAACTTTGGAGTCAGAGTCTTGGCAGTGCGGCTTCTAGTCCCTTCAAGAAAAAACTCAATTGGGGCATAGCCATTCTTCAAAAGTAAAACAAACAAACAAAAAAGCTGGTCAGAAAATAAAAACATTTCTTCTTTACAGCCCACAAATCATTTTAAGTACTTAAAACATAAGCAGGGTTTTTTAATGGAAGCCATGTATCTCTAACTTCAGTCACTTCCAAGTCTTTATTCATCTGTTGTATTTGCCACAACATACAGTTAAATTAACAAAAATATTTTGTCTGTTATGAGATACGGGCACATGAGTCAAAGCAACTGATGAGCAGCAATTTGTTTATTGCCCACTGCTGAACTGCAGTAACAGAGTGCACGCATGCTCTTCACCTATGTCAATTCTGAGGTAAAATGGCATTTCCTCAGATCACAGTGAAGACTCTCAATCTCATACCTACAACATCAAGCATATTTAACACGAATCATTGCAATAGAGTACTTCTTAAGCATATGCTTTGAGAGTTCAATAATTTGTTTACCCTTAACATGGTTTTTACGTATTCAGCAAAAACTGCCCAATAGAGTCTGTTCCCACCGAAGGAACGTCGCATAAAAAAGGCACCAGCCCTTCGTAGCAGCTCACCAACTATTTTCATTCCTAGGAAATCTGAAAAACAATCAAACAAAAAGCAAAACCACACACACAAAACTTTTTGATTAGTATCTGCATGCAGAATCAACCACTTTCTGTAATAAACTGATTCAATTACCAGAATAAAGGAGATCTCTTTCAAGGATTCTGTTGCACATACTTGCAAGACATGACTGGCATGTTATCATATGCTTTCATTTATTTACTGTAAACAGTATTCACTTAGAATAATTTATTTCAATAATTTACATGGCCAGATTTCAGCCACAATGAAGATTTTTTTTTTTTTGAAGTACACTCTCTCACTCATCTTCAGAAAGATGAGATACCACTGAATGTATCCCAGAAGACACAGAAATTAACCCCACAAATTACCTGACCAATTATGTTACATCATACCTTTTGAGAGCTTGACTCAATTTGAGAATGGTACACTAAATCAGCTAAAATTTTTGATATTTTTCTAGTTTCAAGCAATCACAGTCAATGTGTAACTTGCCAAAACCATAAACTTAACAAATTTATTTGGGAGGCATTTAAAACGAGTCTACTCAGCAGGTGGCCATTTGCTGCTTCAGCCTTCTTGCTACCTCAGCCAGTAAAACATTTGATAACAAAGTTTCACTCACTATATAAAACAGATAAAACGAAATTGGCTGCAGGACCCTGGGCAGCAACAGCAGCTGTCAGAGCTTCCCATCTTTTTCCCTTACCCTCCTACTACCCTCCTCTCACCACAACACAGGCTCTATTCCTTCCCTTCCTCCACCCTCCTATTGCACATTGAACCCCGCAGCCAGGATGCCAGTTGCATGTCATCGGACCTCTCCCCACCACGCGTTGCCACCCCACAAACTGGGACTCAAACGCGTCCTTTCACGTACCTCAGGCCCACACCACCTCATCAGCTCTGTACCTTGAGCCTCACTTGCTCCTGCTCCTAAGTTCTGAGACAGAAATGCAATCCCAGCACCTTCTAGGTTCCCACTAATGCACAGAGCGTGTACTGTGCTGTTACTGGCAATCATTTACCTCCCCTTAGCAACTCCCCATAAATCTACGGGTATGCTACTTGAAGCCAAGCGATAACCAGCAAAGCAGAGGCACTTACCACCTAGATCAGGAGAGCTCAGCACAAGTACCACCTTGAAAGTGAGTTTCTATACCACATCTTGTGAACCTCTAACGCAATATGTTGTACATATGACTACAATTGGAGAACTGTATTTTCACGTCAGGAACTTAAAATAATACACACATGCAGCAGCATAACCAAGCTGCAAACCCCCTAATTCTGAAGAACTTTGACCCCAACTGACATACCTAAAACATTAAAGAAACCTGCTAATTACTAAAATGCCTTTTAAGCTAAATTATTAGTATCGTTAGATACCATTTTGAGGTCCAAAACTTAAAATGGGTGCAATCCAAAAGTTAACAAAGCACTACACCGATACTCAAGACAGCATGTGAGCAGATTCTGAATAATATGTGACAGGTAAGTAGCTGTAACACCTTGATAAACGCCGCTATAAGACATCAGCTTCTGAGTTCACCAGAAGCTAACCTTCACCTAAAAGGCAAGATACCACTACTTCACAGATCACCAGAATCTTGTCTTTCCTATTCTCCCAGCATATTCTCCCAGCTTCCACTGACTTTTTTTTACTGGTGTTCCTAATGCCTTGATTGGAAAAGACAGTAACAACCTAGCCTGCACCTTTGAAAGATTCCCATCTAGTCCAATCTACATCACAGCATCAGAAGAACATTACGTGAAAAATTTCAAAAAACAGCATAAATCACCCCTGCCCACATTCTTTTTAAAGGAAGGAAAGTTAAGCATAATACTGACGTGAAAAAATTACCCTCAACTTCTCACCAATACAGGTGCTTAGTTAATAAAACACAATTCTAAAATCAGTGACACCTTTTATGAGAGAGGCTCAAAGCAAAGTTTCTGATATCAAACAGTATCTACTGAAAAAGGAAGAAGCTTAGGCTGATGGGAGAATTTTCAATACAAAATTCACATTTGTGTTGAAAGCAATGCAAAATGTGTTGATCTGACAAAAGTGACATGGGGGTGGAGGGCGCACCTTATGTATTTATTCCAGGCTCATTCATTCCCCAGAGCTTCAAAGAGATGATCTTTTAAACTACAGGAGAGTACTAGGTTCCCAGATCTTTGCTAGCTTGCCTGTGCATGTACAGCACTGCACCAGATCCAAGGTTGTCATCTGCCTGCTTAGAAGACTTGGTTGACACCCCTGACTTCCAAGACCAGGCTTCTCAGTTAAATGCTGCCGTAGAGTCAGGAGTTTCAAAAAGCATATTAACTGAGAAGATACTGACTGTTAGTTTTCAAAAACTGTTTCCCACAAATAAAACTGGCTTCATCTACTTTAGAACTATGTCCAAAATCTTGACAGTTTGCCCTCCGAAATGAAGTTTTGTTTCTCAGCCAGCTCTGCTCTCAGTACTCCCCATAACGAAGTTCTGCCAGTGCTTTCAAGGGAATCAGTCACACCACCAAGCAGCAAGAAGTGATTGGCATTTCATATCTGGCTACTACGACTGCACTTAAAACTGTATCAAGTATCACAAAAGGCTCTGTGTACACAGGAGCTCTTGGCCAAGTTTTTGCCTGTTTCCGGGTGAAGAAAGCAGTGTAGAAGTCTTCTTCAAACACCTATCTTTGCCCAGAGGGGGTACTTCTGGTTGGACTTGCTATGAAAAAATTCATCTTTGACTGGACTCAGCACAAAGAGTGGCATGTACGTTGCAAACACCTCACCCAAGGAGGTTTAAAAAAATGCATTTGGAACAGAAGTTAAACACAACTATTTATGGCAGCAGATACTAGACCACTTGCTACTGATTCTCTGAATCCTGAAAAGATCGTTAAAAGAACATACTTGCCTATTCCTGCAGCAATGACAGGTAAAGCCAAGTCATACGTATATAGCAAATAAGACAGCATCAAAAAGTCTATGTAGCTTCGGTGACTGGGCAGCAGTACAACTGGGTGCTCTTGAATGGCATGCTGCAACTGAAAAAAGAAAAACAGCACAAACAATATTGTTCCAATATTTGCAGAATGACTGTTGAAATTTGCAAATATAGACCTTCACATGGCTTAAGACAAACAGAAGCTGATTTGTTGAGGGTGGTGTCTCTGTACAAGTACTTTATATCTTTTTCAGCATGGAGCCATAAGAAATTTGGAGCAATGTTTCCAGAATAGCAACCTGTGATTCATAGGCATCACAGGACTCAAAAGACAGGGCCACCTCATTACATGAGAGCATAATCCAAATCCCTTTTCATGGCAATGGGTAGCCCAGTAGGGGCTGTCAGGGCTGACATTGCCAAGCCTTCCAGGGAACACACTGTACCCTCCAGAGCAGTAACAACCTGCAGTGAAATGGGGGACAACAGATCCCACGGGACTGGGGCAAGCTTAAGACATCTCCTGCCTCAGACGTACACAGTGTTTCATGGATTTTAGCTGTATGAAGGTTTTGCAGAACAGCCAACCCACTCAGCCACATAAAATTAGGTTTTCACCCCCAATTCATCTGAATGCTTTATTAAATTTATAATTTCAGATAGCAAAACTCTTTCAGCTGGTGATCTAACAGAATTGCGGAAACATGCCTGCAAGTATTGCTTGCATGTGTTCTGTATTCCTTATAACAAAGCTTTCAATCACCCTAACATATTCCAGCACTTAGTTCAGAAATCCACCAAACCTACACCAGCTATACTTCACCATCTCACCACTCTAGTGACTTACTCTAACTTTTTCTTTTTATATTTTTGGCCACATACCCTCATTTCCTCCAAAAACAGTTCCAGTGTTTCTATTTATCTACTGCCCAGGTAGCTATCGTCACGTTCCACCCCACATGGAAAACTGCTTCCAGGATGTACTGTATGATTTGCTGTTTTAAAAGGCAAATCAAGCCAAAAGAAAACGGGTCAAAGTTTTCTCAAAACAAAACTGTTGAATAAAGGTTTCTCATCTCTTACATCTCATAAATCACTTGATCAAAATTAGTCATACAGAGAACTTTTTTAAAATTAGGAATTCAGATCCCTGAAGAGCTGGTAAAACAATGACATAAGTGAAAAAAAAAAAGCAACAAGGATGACTGTCACGTGTCTTCTTTTAACAAGTATTTATCTTTAATGACAACCCTATGTAAAAAAATGCAAACATAAATAACATGAACATTTCACTTTTGCAAGATCACAATTACTTTTATCCTGTTAAAAAGTTTTAGGCAAATTCATTCTAAGCATCAAAATACATGGCATGAACTATATATATACACACATATATGTATTTTAAACCTTACAGATTTTATATTCCTCATTGTCAAATATACGCCAAGTGAAAGCCTACATAACGTCTGCAAAAACTGCAAGATGCTTTATATAAAATGTCTCTTTACCACAGGAAACATTTGGAAAGTGTACAACAAAATTTTGTTGACTTCTTGCCTGAAATACTTACGTCATCTATTTTTCCTCCCTTTATTCAGAAAAGCAGTAATAAACACAAGTGCCGCCTTTTTTTTTATTTTTTTAATAGAAGTGAGGATTGGAGTCTTTGCATAAGTGACTGGCGTGAAAATATTACAGCTTTTTATTTTTCCCCAACAGTACTCACCCTCTGCATTCCTTCTTCATTCACACAAACTCTCTGGAAAAGCTGTTTAAATATTTTGCTCAGAGTAAAGGCAAAAAATCTGACGGTTCCTAATTGCATACTGTGACCCATCTCATCCAGGATTTCTGTGGCTTCTTCTTGAATAATATCAGGTGATTCTCCCATCTCTTTTGCCAACTAAAGGGAAATAAACAAAAGAGCAGTTAGATGTCATCCCTTTCTCCTTGCTCATGCGCACTGTTCAATGTGCCGCTACAATTATGGTAGCACTAACACAACAGTCAGCAAGATTTTATTTTATCCGATAGGCATACATCTAATCTTACAGAATCAGTTCAGTGTCAGCCAGCAAGAGGAAGCCAAGTTAAAGTTGTTCAAAATTAACAGTGAGCTTAGCTGTCAATGGAGGGTGGGGAGCAACAATTTTTCCCCCCAAACACACCATCTGAATGTTTTAGCCTGTAGCATCTTCAAAGGAGGTTTAGTTCCAAGAATATTAATATATTATTGGTCTGAAAAAGGCTGTGTGCAATTTTCTTTAACTAGTAAAATGAAACTTCTGTTTGCAGAGATAGTCAAGTAAATCTCTGAAGTGCATTTGGGTTGGATTTTAAGACTTGGCTGAAGAATCTCAGCCCTATCATGCTTGAATTTCTTTGTAATGTACTACTCTGCCGACGGCTAGCTGAAATGCATACAAAGCACTGTCTCTACCAGCTTTGCATACCAATGTTCTTTTTTTCTGTTCTTACACACATTCCCTTTTGCAGTTTCTTAAAACAGACTTAAATAATGGTCATCTCTTCTATTTATATAGGATAGATTTACATTCTCTCCTAAATACAGAAATATTTAGCTGAAAAGTTCATCTTTTGCTGTTATGGAATGAGGAACATGCCTTTTACTGAACATGGAGTAGGAAGAAAGAGGAAGAATGACAGAAGAAAAAGCGTCCCAAACAGCACAGCTCGGTTTAGAGGCCAGCAATAATTTCAGCAATCTCTAGTCCAAAACTGAGAACTAGATTGCAATGGCAGGACTGCTAACCTCCTTCAACCACTTGAAACTTGTTTGAAAAATTTCTATCAAAATCATTTTCCGTCAGAAAAGCAGCACTTCAGAAGAAAACATCTTTCTGACAAATCCTCTGTAAAATATTTTTTCAGAAAATGCCTTAGTGTTTCCAAGTTGAAAGGGTCAATTTTTTGAATTTAATGTTACTTAGCAATTCCTGATGGCAACAGGACTGAAACACGTAGATCATGCTTCAGTTTGTCACATCATAACGCGCTTTGATTTATCATTCCTTACACTGACCATTTAAACAAAATAAAATGAAATATCACAGCAGCCACTCACTCGGGACTAGCAGAAACATTTTATATACTTCCGCTGGCCTGAAATTTTTTTCTTGAATAGTGAAAATAGGTACTCTGCTAACTAACACACTCTCTTATTTCAGCCATTTCAACACAATGCAAAATATTAGACAGTTTGAATACAAAATATTTCATTCATTACAAAGTAGCAGCTGCCCTTCATCTTAACACAAAAATATGGTTCCATCTTAGACAGTATTGCTAATTCAAAGAATTCTGTGTGAAATATAACCCTCATTTTAGGGAATGTAGCATTTATGGCTGATTTGCAAATACCTCACTAGCCTATAAAATTGCTACAAGACATCCTCAAAGTATACAAACGTCTACTAAGTAGAGTGTTTGTCTTTCACAACTCTGCTCTGTGCCAAGGACAGTGGAGGAGAAAAAAAAGAAGTCAAGCACATTGGCTCAGATGGTGAAGTGTCATATATGCAAAATCAAAACACTACAACACAAACTAGCTATCTAACAGTTTTAGTGGCAACTCTGTGGTACATCAGTATTTGTTTTTCCTGCCAGAAGACCATGGCTCTGTAGTTACTGACTTACTGGACTGTCTTTCAGCCTACAGCTATGGTGTCTGACAAGGCCAGCAATAACTTTTTTTTTCCCCGTCACCACACAAAGTTGGGCTGTGTTGTCTCTTTTGTCTCACAGCTCAGTGTTCAGACTCACCTGCTTGATAACATATTGAACTTGCTCTGACTGGAGAACAGCATTTTTAATAGCATTTGGCTTGCAAGGTGAAAGTCCTTTGTAGATCACAGGAGTATAACATTTCATTGCATATCTCAAGTCACTGGACAATCGTCTTTCCTCCAAGATATCTTCAAACTCATCTCTTTTCTTTGACATGAGCTCTTTCTGCTGGGAACATACAAATAAAGAATGAGACACTGTCTCGAGTGATTCAGTGAGCTGCTTGGCTGCAGTAGTAAAATAATAGCATGCAAAACTTCTGCAATGCGTGTTTTTTGTTGCTGTTGTTGTTTGTTTGTTTTAAGTTTTCTGTAGTGTCTGCATTCCATACTCTGAGTACATGAACAAATATTGCCTGCTTGGAACAACACTGCAATTAGAAACTAGTACCAAAAGAAAACAAAACAAAAACAAAAGAAACAACTGTTTCCAACAGCAAAGGTCCCCAAATCGCCCTGTGTCACATTACTTAATTCTGTCCATCAGGAAGAGGTTGAGGGAACACCTAAGCTTTAAAGCTAAAATGCCTTGCCTCCAGCCTCTTCATGATTAACAGGTATTAACTGAAACAGCTTTGATCCCTACTCTTGCAGCTGCATGAAGACAATAACACGAATGACATAATAAAAACACAATCATCAACAGAAGAAATAATCTCTGCTACTACAAGTTGCGTCTGGGACGTGGGTGATCTGTGCTGGCTTTCACCAAGCTTGGACATAAGGTACAGAAAACACAGCCAGGTAGGAACAAAATAAAAAACAGTTACCAGTCACATAACGACCAAAATGCAACAGCTGCACAGAGTTATAAAGAGAGCACTGTCTCTGAGTAACCAACATCACTATTAAGCAGGAAAGCTAGCAGTGCATCCAGAACTAGTTGTGGATCATCCCGCTGCAGAAATCTCAGCGACAGAACTCTTCTCCTTGAGTCACTAGGCATCCCCTACACTGGCCAGAGATGTCTCCTATTATCTCCTATAACAGCACAGATCATGTGAATGACCCCATAGTATTTCTAGAATTCAAATCATATTCCTCCAAACTTCAAAATAACAGCAATCATCACCGGACAAGCAAGGCTCAGTGAAACACAAATATAAAGGAAACGGTTATGATTAAGCACATTTATTAGAAGAAGATGCTAAAATAAAAATGTGTCTTGTGTCTTCCTTTTCAGCACAACTGGAAGGGTAGCACAGGCATCCCTTCCATTCATTCTGTCTTCTCTCCCTATACACAACCTGCGCAGAACCAGTCCGAAAGTGAAGGAGAAAACGCATTGCTTCACGGGTCATTACAGTGACCTTCTCTGGCCTCAAGATGAAGGCCTGGCCAGCAAACACACATGAGTACACATAACAGAACAGATAAGCAAAATGCCCAGCAGCAGCAGCTAGGTTTTCAGCCTCAGGAGAGGGAGTCAGCTTTCACTGCCAGTTGACCACAGCCACATCAGCAACACTATCAAAAACAGCTGACACTTAAAGTGAGTACAGAGCAAACATTTAGCTCTCGTCCATTCATCAGCACAAGATAATTTGGAAAAACAAAATAGGAAAAAAAAAAAACAACACCGCACCCCAAATATGGAATATCTCCACTTAAGAACCACAGAAAAAAATCCTTCAAAGCCTCAACTGCATCAAAACCCAGTTTCATTTCATCAGAGAACACAAACCCTACTATAATGTCTGACATTTTTATATGTTTCCCCCATCCACTATAATCAAGTTTGGATACCATCCTTTACTACAATAGCATCTGGTAGATCATCTAACTTTTTTCTCCACTGTTGTAGTTGAGAGCATTGTCCCACAGTAACTGCAGAACCAGTCTCTCCATGGACTTTTAAAACAATCACAGGATTAAGCTCATATAAGCTATTAAAGGCAGGCCCATATCCATTTAAAAGTTCTAGGCTTTTTTTTTTCCCTGTATAGTTTAAAGTTTTCAATCTGTCTTCCAGAGTTTTCACCTAGTTGATGTTTTACAAAAGCCAAGTAAGCCACAAACTGACAAGGAGACCAGAAATAGTATTAGTCATCTCCTGCCTTGATATCTTATATCAGCCCTCCTGATCAAAAATAAGACAGGGGAAAAAAAAAAAACTTATGCCCTGCAATAGTGAAAAAGATAGCTCGGAATAGCATCAGAGAACATTGATTGGCTCTAAGCATACACCTGCTTAGATCAGTATGTGACAAGACATTGTCCAGAAAATCTAAGCAACATTTCTTTGAATCGCCAGAGTTTAAATCCTGCAACATGCAACCCCATGAAGAAAACAAACAAATAACAACAACAACAACAACACAAAGAAAGAAATCCAGCACTCAGCTCCGGTATCATCAGCCACATCAGCAGTCGCTGCGCTGCTACAGCCTTTCCACAACACGTCCCTGACGACTGGGGCTTTACGACGGCCACAGGCAACGGAAAAATCACCTCTCTGCCACTTCTCTCGACTTCACGTTTCTGGATTTGATCTGCAACTGATTTCTTTCCATAGCAGTAGTTATTTTCATGTCCTGGCCTGAAGTAGCACTGAGGGAGCCAAAACAAACGCACTCTACCAATGACTGAAGAAGAGTATCACTCTTTTCACACTTCACAGCCAAGCTACTGTTTCAGCTTCAGCTGCAGACCAGCAGAGAACACGTTTAGAGAAGCTGCAACTGGAAACCTCGCAATCGGAGAGTTCCGTTAGGTACGTGGTTACCGTGACACCCGCTGAGCACGAGTGAAGCAGTGGGAGCCCGGAACATCTCTGCTTTCCATATTCCTTCCAAAACAATAAAATGAGAGCATTCCTGATGCACTTGGGATACCGGCACAGCACCAAGGAGACAGAGAAGTGAAGCTCAGCAATCTCCGCTGAAACCTGGAGTTATTTCCCTCTCTCCAAACCCCCTTGTCCAAATCCGAGCAGGAAGAGCTTTCGCACCCCACACCCTAATCTCCTGTCCGAGGCCGCCTGAGGAGCTGCAGGGAAAAACAAGGTCAGCGAAGTCACCTCTGTAACACAGCACAGGAAAATCCCTGTCACGACAAATCCCTCTTCACGACAGCTTTCCAGCAGCCAGTTCGGCTGAGAGCTTGCCAGCAACAGCACAGCCCGGCACCCTCCGTCCCGAGGGCGGTCACCTCAGCCGACGGTGCGTCTCGGCCAGCGGGCTTCCGANCGAGCCGCAGGCCCGCCACCAGGCTGCCTTCCCGCTCGGCCCCCCGCCGCCACCGGCTGGCCGAGGAGGCCCGCCCGCAGCCCCGTCCCACGAAGCTCCCTCAGCAAGCCACCCGCCGCGGCTACGGGCTGCCGCCAGCCGGCCCGTACTTGACGGCGCGGTCCGGCCGCGGGGCCAGGCGGCGAAGGGCCAGGAGCGCGGCCGCGGCCTCCG
>VXAL01007184.1:171701-220446 GCA_013399475.1 Chauna torquata
GCCGCCGCAGCCCGTGGAGGTGGTCGTGTTCCGCGGGAGGAAGAGGAAGGGGCGGCCGGGCCCCGCGGCGGCGCCCGACAGCGGCACCCAGGTAGGGCCGGGGCCGGGGGCTCCGTGCCGGGGCGGGCGGTGCTGCTGGCCCGCTCTGCCCCGAAGCCGCCCGCCCCTGTTCAGCTGCTGCTGAGAAATAGGAAAGCTGAGCTGCCAGCGGCGGACTTCTCCCAGTTAAACGTTTAGCCAGCGAGGGCGTGTGCGGAGGGTCTTTGAAGCACGGATTTCCTTTTTTCCGAAAGCCACGCTGCAGACTTCACGTTGAGCGGCTACCGGACGGGGGTGCCCCTTTCTGGTTACAGCTGAAAAGAAACAAAATCCCTGCACGTGTGTTTGGTTTTGCCGTCTCCACGGTCTGCCGCTGCAAACCGTGAGATACTTTCCGTAAGGCCTCCTCCCATCTCCCCTCTCGCTGTGCCACAGCTGCCGGTAGATCCTGAATCCTCCCCTGCGTGCCCAGCTTCATGGCAAGCGGTCCTGCTGGCTTCTGGCAGGGTTGCTGGTTGAAGCAGGGGTGGGTGCAGGACTGAAGGCTTCCCCCACACACACACTTTTCAGATGATCTCTAGGTAAGTATAGATAAGTATTACATACTTGAAATGGGTGTATCCCAGCGAGATAAATTAATTAATTTGCAAATAGGACTGCTGATGTTGTGAGAAGTGTAAGCAACCAGCCTGCCAGCTCGCAAACTCGCTAATGGTGATGCTTTTACGTTCAACATAAATGTGCTTATTGCTTCAAGTCAAAAGCAAGGCTTAGCCTTTAGCAAGCAGCAGCAGGGAGAAGTCTCGCATCCTATAAATGAAACGGGAAGAACAGCCCCTCAGCTGTTTCTCCGCCTGAGTGTTTTGCGTGTTGCTCCAATGTTGTGGCCAGGGGTGGGTGCGAGGTGCCTGAGCTTTCTGCACTTCTCTGCCGTCAGGGTGACACCAGCCCGCTCCCAAGCGGCGTGCTTCTTGGAGGGCTGGTGTTGGGTGGCAGATGGGGAAGACGTCTCGAAGGATCTCAGTCCCCTGGGTTGGTTTGTGGACGTTAAGTGTCCTCGTGCTACCGAAAGCTGGAGCTGAGTTGCTTCAACAGGGAGGCTGGGATAGGCCTGGCTGGGAGCTGCCGTGCCTTCCACAGCGAGCAGAGGACCCCTGCCTCTGCATTTTAGAGCTTCTGTGGTTGTTTGCCTTAGTTTGTGCTTATGGCCGTAGTGTCAGAAGCCCAATTCTAAAATAAGCTCTGATGGGCCGACATGCGGCCGTCATGCATTCAGTGAGGCTTACTGATACTGGGGCTTGACTGCCTGGAATTAGGGAGCTCCAGGGAGGGACCAAGCAGTTGGTTGAATCCATAGATTTCTGTGCTTTTTCCATAGTGATTTCCTCTAAAAACTGTTCTAGATGTTTATTTCCTTATACTTTTTACAACTTTTTTTTTTTCTTTCTGCCTGTAAAGACTGGTGTTAGGCCTGTTAATAAAAAGCTCTGAAAATGAGCAGTTTTCATTGCGACTGAAACTGCCAGATTATATGCAGCTTGGGTTTGGCTCTGGTGAATGTAGAGGGAAACTGTGCTGGAACTGGGACCTGAGCCTATGACTTGACGTGACTTAACCCTCTAGAGAGCAAAAAGGAGATGAGTACGCACATATGACACGAACACATGCGTATTGCCCCTGCATCCTCGGAGGGGAAGCCAAGAGGTGCCCTTGAGAGCAGCCAAGGATGGACGAGCAGACCTTGCTCCTGAGCACACTGCAGTATTCCCAGCAGTGCTGGACGCTCAGGAGCTGGATGAGGACCATCGGACACAAGCTAAAATAACCCGGGGGGATTTGTTGCTGCGCTGAAGTATCCCGTGTGGGAAAGGCAAGAGGGCACTCAGAGGCTTTTGACTTTAAACAGTAGGAGAACTAATGGTAGCTTCTCATTAGATCCTCTGAGTTTTACCTGTGTGCCTTGCTTGAGCTGTGCGACCTGAAACATCTCGGAAAGGCGCGGTATGGAAGGTGGCAGCTTCTCCAGCCCCGAGGAGGGGAAAGGCCCATAGCCCATGGGCCGCTGAGCGCCATTCTCACTTTGAACAAGTGCTCTTTAAACAAGGTTAACGTAGTTTTAGTGGGGTCTACCGTTTGTTGATAGTGCTTTCTTTGGAGCTGTTTCGCATTAATTAACCTGCATAGTTGCACTAGTATGTTCACATATAGTTATGAACGAAGCTTTATTCTGCGTGTTGCCACCAGCTATCAGTACACACGCTGTTACTGCTGGTCTCTTATAGTCCTGAGCAAAATGACTTAAAGTTTGTGTCTTATCCTGCATTAGCAGTTTTGGTACAGATTTTGAAATGGAAGCATGCATAATGCATAGCTTACATGTGGCAGTTTTTAAAATGTAATTTAAACTTGAAGTTTTAAAAATTAATTGAAGCTGTTAATTTGACTATTCTTCTGAATTATGGAGCTCTTTGAGAGTGTTAGCAGATTGTCCAGGCAAGAAAGTGCAAGACAAAGCTATACGCTCCATGCTATAATGGTACCCTGTAAATTGTGCAAGGCTGCTCTGATAAGACCCTACAATATCTTCACATTAAAAATACCATTGAGACTTCTCTTTTAATAAATCAAGGTAATACAGCTAGAAAGAGATAATGCTGGAAAGCTGTATACTCTTCCCTACCACCCATTTTAGCATTTCACTGCTTTCTAAAGAACTATCACAATCAGCTTTTAAATTGGCTTTACTTACTATATTCAATTGAAATGTTATATTTTGTTTATAGACCAAAACAGTGGCTGAAAAGAAAAATGTGAACAAGCAAGAATTTAACTTCGAAAAAGTAAGTCACCAGGATCTATGTGATCTCAGTACTGTGTTGTGCGGATGTGTGTATTTATATGCTCGGGAAAGCTGCAGTGGGACCACTGAGAAACTGCTAGAAAAGGTTATCTTTTGCAGATGAGGATTTCCTAATACGTAGTTTCGGCTGCGTGCTGTGCTGGATGAGGAGTGTGCTGGCTGTTGTGAACAGCTCTGTATGGAGAGAGGCATGTTACAACTCGGTGGCCTTTCTTTCTGATCTTTCACTGAGAATTAGAGGAGGTTCACTGTATGTTAGCTCTGTAAAGCTATGTGAGTACCCATAATGTATAGCATATGTTGTTTCAGGCCCATGGTGTTAATTTTGCATTTCTGATCTCATGGGGGGGGGGGGGGNTTTTGAAACAACAGATGCCTTTTTTCCATTTGTCTTTTTATCCTAACCTGTTCTTCTGTAAGTGTAGCTAGCACTGGATTTCTTAGCTATGGATTTGTTTGCAGATTTGTGCAAGTTGTTTTGTGTGCCTGATCTCTGTTCAGGGTCATGCTGTGATCCAGCGAGACCTTCCAGTGGAGTGCTGTACTGCTGGAAACAGTGGGGATCTAACTGCTACCTCTAAAAAGGTTATGAATTCACCACTGGTTTGGCCAGGGAGTTCTTGTATAGTGTCGACTATGTATGTATATGTATGTAGTCGAACCACTTCACCATCTGCCCATCCGTGTTTCTCGCTGGTTAAGTGCTCTGCAGCCAAGGAATGGGAGTGCTCTGTAACTTCTGAGTGCTGTGGGTAGCACATTTTATTGCTCTAATTTGTACAGCACGACATGATTCACTTCATACAAAGTAGATTCTTCCCATGTATTCAGTTTTGTGTGAAATGAGAATCAAATACTGACCCTCTGTTAGTCCTTACTGTCCAGAGATTAGATGGATGGTAGTTAACTGTTCTGTAGTATAGTTCAAAACTCAATTAGTATCATTTTATAGCATGCTGAATTCAGGTATTAGCCAAGGTTACTTTGGGAGTATGACTTTGTTGTGGTCTGTCAAATATTATTTTACAACAGATTGGACAATTACAAAATACTTGCAATTTTCTGTGATGCTTTAGGCTCGTTTGGAAGTGCACAGGTTTGGAATCACTGGCTATGAGAAGCAGGAGCAACGTGTATGGGAACGGGAGCGTGCTGTCATGCTGGGAGCCAAGGTAATTCCTGTTTTCTGCTGGGAGGTGACCCAGCTGTTACAATGCAGAAAAGCATCAAGAAACACTGTGGGGTTTTGACATTACTTCTTTAAAACACAAGATCTCATTCCCTGCCCCTTCTCCCACGTTATGCTTGTTTTTACACTTGTCTGTTCTGTCTTGTCTATTTTCTGCAGACATTTGGAAATTAGTATATTTGTGTTATCAGAGACGTTTAGGTGAAATAGAACTGATTGGGATGGGAAACAACATTTACTAATTTTTATTTAAATGGCTGGAGGAGGGGCTTNAAGCTTTTTAGAGCTTGACTCTCCCAATGAGTTAACAACTGACAAAAAAAAAAATCAGTTTTATTTATCATTGGTAGTGTTAAAGAAAAAAAAAGTTTTTCTAGGTTGGCTTTGGGAGTGGGCTAGGGGGTATGGGTTTTCCAGGCTCAGTGTTATTGTGGAAACCTTATAGGTCTGCTACGCAACATAAACATCCCTCCACACCAAGAAACATATATTTCCTTTGTATCTACCTTAAGTCCTTTCCTCTTATCCAAAATGAAGTATACCATGTCTTCTGTTTCCTCACCACCTGAAAAATGATTTCCATGCAAGCATGTGAATATTTTTTGAACCAATTTGAAAATTTCATCAGTGGTATCATTCCCAATCTGTATTGCAGCCCCCCAAAAAGGAACACATCAACTACAAGACATACCAAGAGAAAATGAAGGAGAAAAAAACAAAGGATGAAAATAAGGGAAAGGTTTGTGTGAAATTTTGTCTTTAACAAGCCGGCATGCAAGAGCTAGCCTGAGAGCCTGACAGACAATACCTCAGGCACAGGAGGAGTGCCTGGGCTTGACATCTGCTGCCTCCCTGTGCAGTGGGTTCCTTACTCCACCAGGACTCGTCAATCAAAGCTGGTTGTGTGCGGCATGAAGGGCGCAGAATTTGGCCTGTGCTATGGTGGGTTTCAGTGCTCCATCCTTGGAGGCTGGTAGACTGATGACAGAAAATCAGCGAGTGTTTATTTTTTCATGCCTCTCAAGGGGAAAAAAAACTTGCCTTCAATTAGTGTTTGTTGCATGTTGTCTAACCACAGAAAGCCAGATCTTCAGCTGGTTTTATATCAGCACAATTCCATCTGGGATCTTGCTCATTATTTAAAACAAGGGTGAGGTTTCTGTTGCATCCATCCCCTAGCTTGGCCTATCTGGCCCCAAGCCGGTTCCCTGCCTCTGCTGTAGGTGGGAGCAGCCTGCAGGGCGGGTTTCTGCTCCACCACCTTGTCTCCTGCCACCTTCTTTTCCAGGGAACCTGCTTCTCCTCTGTCACATGGCTCAAAGCACACCCAGTGCATGACCAAAGGCAGGCAAACCCTGTTGACTGGTACGCTCAGTCAGGCAGCTAGGTGTACTTGCCTGCTAGTAAGATCTTTTGACCCAAGGATCTATTATATACCCAAAGGCAGGTGTCTGCCCTCATGTGGCTGGATTTGTACCTCCTCACATGGCAGGGGCAGCGTTTTGGTCATGAGAGAGCTGTGCTTTCCACAAAATGACAGGAAGGGCTCTGGGCATGGTGCAGTGCCTCCGTGATGCATTGCATCACTTGTCCTGTCAAGAGGTCTCCCAACCTGTTTTAATGCATCGTGCTCTCTGAAGCAAAAATGACTGTGTGTTGTGTGTGCAGAGGGTTGTTTAGCCAAGGTGCTCTGTTCCTGTGCCATTAAAATATGTGTCGTTAAACACAGGAACATCAAGGTGATTCTCTGAAGAAGAAGAAAGACCTGAAGGAGAGGTGAGAGATTTTTATCGCTTAAATTTCTTTTGTATAGCTTTCCCAGTGTATTGCCCCTGTGCAACTATGCACAGTCTTATACCGCAATTCGTAGGTGAATTTCTCAAACTGCAGAACTCTTGGTTACAAAATGACAACCTTGTTCTGTGTCTAGCAGTTTCAGAGACTTTAGGTATGCAGTTTAGTTAAAAACGCGTCAGCTCTGCCCTGGCATGTCTAAGACTGTAGCTGGAGGTGGGATGTATGGGAATCCCTGTGTGGGGACTCAGGATATGCCACTTACTCAGAGCATTTGCTCTGAGAAATAATTTTTGTAAAACACAAGCTACAGCATACAGAGGCTTGAAAGGTAAAGTAACATTCTTAACTATAGTATAGCAGGCTCACTGAAATGTGAAACTCTTTATCTTTTCTCAATCTGAAAGTCTTTGTGTTTTAAAACTTTCCTTTTAATATTGTTTGTTTTGTACTGTGCTGCAAATTTTGAATGGCGAATGGTAATAAATGTTCTGGGGTCATTAGCTGCTATAATTTGATATTCTTTAATACCACCACTGACTGTATAAATAGGTGACGTTTTTCATCATATTGAGCATTTTCATGAGTTTCTGGTGTTTCTCTTGATTCATTTTTTCCCACCTCTTATTTCAGGAAGGCCAAAAGGAAGAAATCAGTGCCTAGCATTTGGCCCGCTGGACAAGTTGGAAAATTCAGAGATGGGACCTTGATTCTACAAAGTGGTGACATAAAGAAAATTAAATTGTCTAAAGTTATCAAATGAACTTAAGATACAAAATGAAATGGACAAAAAGCGCAAGATGGAACTCATGTTGCCACCAAAGCATAGCCCCTTGCCCTGCCACCATGTCCTAATTCTTTTACTTTATTTTTTTGTTGCTGGATTTTCTATCTTCCATTTGTTCTTAGGGGGAATATAAGAGTTTACCATTTTATAAATAAAAATAAGACTCTTTAATAAATAAGGTCACACAGGCTATTTTTATTAGTCAATATGTGCTAAAGAAAGCATTTCACTTTCTAGAATTAGCTTATTGGCTTTAAGTAAAATATTAATTTAATCCATTAGTTAATGAATTAAAATATATAGCTCTTTGCTTTCATCTGCAAGGAGTATAGCAAAGGCAGTACCTTATTTGCTCTAAACCTGAAGTGTTATTAAACACTTATCAGGCATACATTTGTTTCTGTGTTTATCTGAAGGTTTTCCTGCCCAGCAAAGCCTTTTAACATTTCAAAATTATCTGCTTGAGAATGAAGTGAGATTTTTCTGAAGTTTTGTCCCAGGTAGGAGTGAGAGACTCACCTTGTATATCTACAGAGAACTCCAAGTGCTGTTACAGATGGTGGTTTTAGGGGTGGTAGTGATGTAAGATGGTGTACAACAACAGGCAGGATTCAAGACCTGAGCCAAATGCCAGATGAGGCGCAGACACTCAGTAGCTACTGGTCGTTCATGGTTAACTCCTGTTTGTTTTGATCAGTGGTCTCATGCCTCACAAGCCTTTTCTATGAAATCTTTGTCAAAACTGAAGTTTTTGTGCTATTTGGATTTCAGAAATTTGGTCTGTCTGAAAGAACAATTTTGTCCTCTATAGCTTTGGGTTGGTTTTTTGGTGGTTTTTTTTTTGGTGTGGGTTTTTTTTTGTTTTTTTGTTTTTTCTTTTTTTGGTTGAAGGTTGCATTTCCATTAGAAATGGAATTGATTGTTAGTAACTTTCCAAAATGTCCTTTTTTTTAGGGGGAGGCAAAAACAAGGTTAACAGTTAAACAACAGAGGAAAAAAGTTCATGCTGTTATTTATATGTAAGGTTATGTGGAGCTTGTTTGAGGAGCTCTGGCAGCGAAGCAGATGTACATGAGAAGGAAAATAGCCCTTACTGGAGAAGTTTCTTCTAGGTGCATTGGTGAAATTCAGCTTGCCCATGAGGGTTTGGGAAGCATGCTTCCTAGCTGCCTCCTGGGAGCCTGAATAAGGTGATCTCTAACCTTAGCAAGCGATGAGGTCTGAGCCAGCTTGCAGCTAGCAACAAGAATGTGAGTACCAGAGGCTGCTCCCTTTCTAGGATAAGAAATTATCCTGAGGTAGGGAGAATTACAGCACAGAAGGGGATGCTTTCTCACACACTACTTCCCCCATAGCTTCTACCTTACTTTCAAGTCCTGGAGAAGTGCTGTGCCAACACAGAGAGGACTGAAAAGAGGGAGGGAGCAAGCCTGGAGGGAAAACAGAGCTAGATAAAAAGGGGAAGGGAGTGTTTCTGCACACCCTTGCCACCTGGCTCCAGAGCTGGATTGCTAAACACTGTTACCATGTTTCATAATTGCTTAATTGGATTTCTTCTTATTTGTTATTGGTTGCAAATTCTAACAGGAATTAACAATCCTATCTGGTTACTGAATATGCAGACTGGAGAAATATCAAATCACAGTTGCATGTGAAGGTGTAATCACCAAGCAGGATTGAGCAGAGAGCATCAAGATGTGCTGAGGCAACAGATGGGCTTTGGATGTTGCAGAATAACCTGTGCCTTTTAATTTCTGGTTAATCCTTGAGCTTGGTTTTGTAGTGCCCGCTTCTAGATAAAGTTCTGTTTATCTGGCTTTGGGTATAATGTATTGTGGGAGTTTGTGTCCTGACTCAGCCTAGGTAATTTAAAGCATTCACTTTCCACTTCCACAGGTCCTGAAAGGTTTTTAGGAGTGAAATTTGGTTAGAACAGAGTGTCTAATTGTGTCCTGGTCTCAAGTTTTGTAAATGCTGTTAAAGAAGAGTTGAAAGAAATTCAGTTCTTAAAATAAGCTGAAAATTGAAATGCCAAGCTGACAGTGGAACGTGAAACCTTGGAAAAAAGTAAAATAAAAGCTTATTCAGAATGTTGCGTTTTCCCACACACGTAACATTGGTGTGTATGCATTACAAAAAGTTTCTGTTACATGGTGCTAGGTTGCTTTTTAACATCAGATTATCAAGGTGATTTAAGTTGGCCATGCTACGTACTTTCATATTTTACTAAGAATATGATTCTGATAGCTTTAGTCCAATTTTGTTACTGAACACACTAACAAAAATGGTAGCGACTGCCATTTGGCTAACAAACCTGTTGAGAACCTTTTACGCACTTAATGTTTCTCTGGACTAGAATGTGTTATTAATTAACAGAGCATATAAGTGTATGTTCAACCAGCAAACAGTTGTTTTGGGGACATCTGCTGATGCTTGAAAGCCAGTATTGACTGAATAACTGATTGATTATAGGCAAAGGAGAGCAGGGACCATCTGATTTTGCCTTCTATCTACAGTCGAATAGCAGAATGAGGGAGAAAAGGAGAAATCTTTGCATTCTTCCTATCTGTTCTTTCTCATGCCTTTTACTGTGACAATAAACCTTATTCCGTTTCCCCATCTGCTGAAGCCATTGTGATTATTTTTCCTCCCAGTGAAAGCCTTTGCAATGAAGGATATGATGCCAAGTTGTTGCCTCTTGCTTAAGAAACACCCTACCACTGCGATGGATGGTGTCTCCACGCTCTTGTCTATGCTTACTCCTGATTGTTTTGGCTGGGCTTTTGTTTCTTTCCCCAGCACTGCTCCTACAGTGTCACTATGCTTTCTTCTTCTTTATTAACAGGCGCTCACTGAGGTTGAGTGTCTTTTTGGAGGGGCTGAGTGTGCCTCCATAGCAGTGCTCAGTCCCTGTCAAGGTGTCTGCCTGATAAAGGTGTGCAGCACCGGTGTGATATGTAATTTTAATCTGTATTACAAAGTTTTATCTTTCCTGTGCAGTCTGACTTTTACACTTACCTGATGGCCTTTCCAATCGGATCCTTCTGGTGCTATCATTATTTTCAAGCCTGCTTACTCCAGCATCAGAGATTTCTGGAGACTGGGAAATTGCCCAAAGTGTCTAAGATGGGGGAGAGCTACGTAACATCCCCATGTACCCTATAGAGTACGTGAACCAGAGGTAACGGAGTGGTGCTGAGACAGAGAGATGTTTCATGCCGCTGAATCCAGCATATGTGTTAAGTTCAGACATGGATGGTTTCTCTGAGGAGAAACCTGGCGTTCTCCAGGTTACTGATGACTGGTAACAAAGCGGGTATCAACAGTTAGGCACGCATCCTGCAGGAGTGCCTCATCCATGCTGTGACAGTTTTTTTCAGTAATAATAGATAGACTACTGATGCTGATTTGTTGGCAATGTTTTAAGAATTTATTTAGAAACTGTAAAACAGCATAAACTCATATGTCAGGTTTTTCCAAAAGAGTAATAATAATACACAAAGTTTTAGTCAGACCAAAAGACAAAAAGCAGTTTGTTTCCAATTCAAAAAATACAAACTTTTGCTACAGATACAAAATTATAAAAAGTTTATATTTTCCTCTTGATCTGGTGACAGACACATACAGAAGAGATGTATATTTCACCAGTTCCAAATTCATATAAGCTATGGGAAATGATGCTAAAGAAAAAAAAAGTCATGGTTAAGAAGAAAACAGAAACAACTTCTCGTCTTTCACTTAACCAGAAGTGAACACCATTATCTTATTCCTTTGCGCTTTTTTTGGTTGCCAACATTTAAATTATTGTTTTTCATGCTTCATATAACAATCAGAAATAACAGCAGTTTTACCTCATGCATTTATTTTAATATTCATCACATAATGTCTTCTCACCATGCTACCCAGAAAGAAGGTTAGTGTTTTTATTGACAACATTAAAGGCAGTTGGTATCAGCCATCAGGATGAAAGAATGTGATCTGGATCCATAAATATTTATATCTACTGATTTACAAGAAAATGTTAAAAATCCTCCAATTAGCAGGAAAAAAAAAATTGTACTGTTCTGCTTGGATTTGCTTCCGATAACTAATGCAATAGAAGGTCACTTAACAGAAGGGGAAAATGCTGCTGAGTACCAATTCAGTAAACACACATCTGTCTCCTGTATTGTGCAAAGATGCAGAAGCCCCGCGCATCTTGTATTTGTGGCTTGCATATGGGCTTCTGCACATAAGAAGACCGAGTATGTCTTATTTGTGATGGATTTGTGCTTCAAGCTGCCACTCCAGCCATTTGTGTGTGTGCGCAGCGTTCACTAGTACTGGATAGAGGAATCACCAAAAATGTCGTCAGTAAAAACTAGAAGCAGCTCACTTCAAAAAAATAATAATAATAATACGACTCTCCATTTTTGTTTGGTAATTTTCAGTGACAAGTGCCCTTTACATTTGCAGTGTGTTTGGTTTGTTACCATAACCTGTTGATGGACTTGTAATCTCCCTTCCAAAGTTGAGCTAGCCAAGATGCTTGGGTTTTTCATATTATTTTGCCTGGTTCAAAGGTTAATTATTTACTCTGCAATTTAAGCAGAGTGCTGCAAAGCTGATAAAGCCTGAGATTAGGTCTAACAACTATTTCCTCATCTTTCTCTTTGTGAGCAAAGGATGTACTAGATGGCACCAGAAAGCTGCTGTTAACAGGTTGTTGTACTTTTCATCCCTTCTCATAGGAACAGGCCATCTTAGTTGTGGTCCAAAATGCACCACCTCGTTGGCAATCACAAACACAGCGTTTTTCGCGTGATGGTAGTGGCAGCTTAGCCTTGACCTTCTCTCTTTCCTCTTTTAATAAATATTAGTATGTAAGAAAGAAAAAAATCTGTGTATCACATTTCTTCTTGCTCTAGAACAACTAGGAAACTAGGGTATTGGGTGCTCTCTGCCATCTTTACTAATTACACTTTGAACAAAAAATTAAAAAAAAGAATTTGTACAGCACTACGACAGAGCTCTATCACCAGCCAAGAACAAACTACGGCGATACACTGTAATGGCTTTATTTACAACACGATGGAACGTTATGCACATAATAAATTACATTTAATACTTTTCCTCTTAAATTCTGATATATGTAAGCTCATGCGTTTTTTAATTTTTTTTTAAATTCAGTCCAATATATTTTCCTCTATGTGTGTCAACTGTATGGTAGATATGGGAGGTGACAGTGCTGTTTGCCCGTTTTCTATGTTTTAGAAGACAAATTGCTTTCCAAATTCAAGATGCATCACAGTATTCTACTGTCCTCACTGACATTTATTTTATAGCGTGCACCTTTCAACCTCAGAAGTAGTAAGGGATTGTCAGCTAGGCCTGTGCTCCTGTTGACATGAAGTCTTACTAAGAGATCTTCACAGGAGCTCTTTTTGAGTTGATGAGGGAAATGCAGATAGAGGGAATTGCGTAGCACTGCACACCTTGGGAAGTCTGACAATGCCCCTGATGGCACAGTTCTTCTATTTGGTCCCACTAAACTTAATAGGGAAATCTGCAGAGGAAAGAGCCAAGATGACAGTTCACAAAGGATAATGTTTGGGTTCATGTGGGTAGATGAAAAGTAAGAGTCTCTTATTGCTCTTCAGGACAGAAAGTTTGCCTACTGTATTTATTTAGCAGCTGTGCAGATATTCCAAATTGACATATTCAGAAGTCAAGCTTCATTATGCTTATTAGAGGAGGACTTGCTCCTTTTGTAAACATTTAGTCAATTTACAGCTGCCTTGCGTGGACTCTGCACCATACCGGGTGAGGTTCATCCCAGTGCAAAAGGCTCTGCTCTCCTGTTTACAAGGAACAGCCAGCAGCAGGTGCATCCCACAAAAGGCAGCTCTGTGCTTGTCCAGGTGCCTGGGAAGCAGGAGGAGCAGGAGCTTGGAGTCCCAAAGAGCTGCACAAATATCCCAAGGAATCAAAAAGAAGCAAAAGACATCCAAAGCGATCCCCTTTGGTATCTATGCTACTCTTCAGTCCCCTGGGTTCCTCCTGGATAGTCAGCAACACAATTTCTGCAAGGATCGTACTACTAAAGGCCAGCTCCCTCACAAAGAATGGATTCAGAGGACACAAAAGCTGGCAAAAGAGATGCTGTAGATGAAGAACATGCAGAATGCTGGGTTTATAACCAGATGGGAGAATTACCTGCAGAGAAATAAGCTACTTCCAGCCTGAGCAGAGAGGCAAAAGTGCCCCACTTCTCCCCACCCAATGCTATTCTGCAAAAGGAAAATTCTGCTCTGGTCTATGTTCAGATGGCTCCCACTGCCATCTGGATGCTCTGCATAAATATACATGTGGCGTAATTAGTTTCCTAGCATAATTCTAACTATGTCAGCATTATTTCTGTTAAGCTACCAAAATGCGTCCAGCTGAAGTCATGAGACTACACTCTATTGGGGTAACTTGGTTTATTGCTATGGACCATGCCAAATCCAGGTCCTTGAATGTGTACGCAACCAACACATACATCCACTCTGTTTAGATTTAGACCTAGGCTAATTTAGTCATACTAATGCAGGATACCTACTTCTAACTGTATTCCTTTTATTTTATTTGCATCTTCACTAGGCTAAAAAGAGACTGTAATGGTAGCTAGTCTGTACCCTACTTGTATGAATGTTAGAATAACAAACGAGCTTCTATGAGCTTCTCTACAGATCTGATGCGTGTCCCTACCTACTGTCCGTATGTCCATTAAAACTTAGCAATCTGTATCACTCACTGCATTCTCCCCAAGGTACAACACTAGGAACCGATACCAAAGCAACTATGCAAACCAAAACCAAGTACCACAAACACTTCTAAAACCCATTCAGAATTGATTTTAAACATCTGGCAATGGTTGAAGAGTGGAAAGATCTATATTCGTTGGAATTTCCTTCACAGAAGTTGGGAGTGAAGACAAAGGTTCAGTCCCAAAACAAACAACGCCTGGTTGTTTTTAATAAGAAAAGTGAAAGTGGAGTGCCTTCTGTATTAAAATTAGCATGGGCTGTTTCCCAATGTAAAAAACTATGTGCAACTTATGTACAGTATTCCCACACACTGTTCTGACTGGCAATACTCAAAGCCAATGCTGTGAGTACAGCTTTTACGTTCACTGAAGACAATTTTACAATGAGCATGCTTAAGAGGAAATTCAGGGTCCAGTAGCATTCTAGCTGAGGTAGGTTAAAGCAGACCCACTAAATTAGAAAATCCTGCACAAGTTCATATGGTATTAAACGAAACCGAAAAGTAAAACACAGTTGGTCTCTGCTATTCTTAAAGAAATCAAGATGAGTGTAGCACAGTTATTCCAATGTCTAAAAGTTTACTAATACAATCCATTTCAGGCTTTGAAGAAAGTACAGTTGCTTTCCCGCTTAACAGCTTAAGTTATTTTTTCCTGTTGTTGGTTTTGTTTCCTGTTTCAGTCTTGACATCGCTGAAGGTGCATTGCTGTTCTGCAGGAGAGGTGGGCTACGAGATGCTTTGTGGGTTACAGGCACAGTGGTGGCAGGCTGCATTTCACCTGTGAAATAGCCTGTGACTATTTCATGCCCGGTTGCCTTCCGCTCCCCACGGTGGCTGCGGGGTGGGATGCCACCAGTGAGGACGCTGGCTGCTCTGTCACAGTGCAGCCTTGCCAGCACTCGGCGCTACCTGAGTGATGTGCTCAGGCCAGGGACTGAAGTGCACCTGTAGCAGGCTGCCCTAAGGGAGGCCTGGGCTGTTGGTCCTGTGGCTATGTAATGCAAGGCAGTAAGCTGGATTTGGGTTAGAATATTTGTTTTCAGGCCTCAAAATTACTTTGATAACAATATGTGTGTGCATATACGTGTGCTTGGAGAGAAAAATCTGTATAAGCAAGCAGCACTAAAAAAAGGATGTAATACATCAATAGGATGTAAGAGTTGATGCTTTTCTTGTTTGATACCACCGCACTTACGTAGGATTCAAATGACAAAAAGTCCAAGATGTAGGCTCACACAGTCTGTTGCATCTTGTTCTTATGCATTACCGCTATACACGCACACAGTTGCGTATGTTAACTTGTTTTAGAGGAAAAGAAACACATAGACAAATCAATGTGTTTTTGGACAACAGCATGCAGGTGGTAGTGCCGTGGTTATGGGAAGTTCCATGCTGGTCAGACTCAGGTTGTCATGGACAGCACCTGAAATGGCTTCTTGCTTTCCTGGGAGATGCAAGACACAGCGAAGTCTCGCAAAGCATTTATGTCCCAGTCCAGAAAAATCCTTAACAATGGATTTAGCATTAATCCTATAAATCTCTCTTTTTGAAATGCTTCATGAAGATCAAGACATTAGTTACATCACCCTAATCTAATAGGAAGTTAAGGCTTTTGATCTCAAAGCTACATTGGAACTATAGCTGCCCAGGACTTGTCAGGATCAAAGCTGGAAAGCAGCATTTCTCTATGTGGAATACTTTGCATGTACTATGTCTACCATATATGCATCATTTTTCAAGAGTTGTGCTGATAACCACCATCAGATCTTCTCTAAGTGATAGTCCCCACAATCACACTTAAAGAAGAAACATGAAAATGTATCAAGAATGTTTTTCTCTCTGCCTTTCGTATCTGCATTCTACATGTATCATGGTGCAAGCTCAAATGAGCCCAACTATTACATGACAGCATTTGGAAACCAATCTTGTTCTCATTGAAGGTAAGTGCAAGTTCTGCCACTGAGCTCTAAGAAAATGTTACTCACAGCTTATTGTAGTCTAGACCCAGGAGGAATAGTTATGGTCATTTGAGCCCCTGGATGTAACAGACAAAAGAATCTTGCCCAGGAACTCTCTAACTGAGCACACAGCTTCCGCTTCAGCTGCCAAAATACATGCTGTCTTGAATTAAGGACTTCAGGAGGCAAGGGAATCCAGTTCACCAACTGGTGAATTCTTCCACCAACCATTGTTCCCCAGTCCTAGTCTTGCCCATTTTTTCCAGCATCCATAATATCTTTTGAGCACAAATCCAGCCACGAGAGAGAAAATACACTCATTTAACTTTTTACCTTATAAATATATATATGTATATGCGTGTGTGTGCACATGTATGCAATGCAGTGTAGATATGCTCAGGTACCCATTTGTAATCAAGTGCCAGTTCTGTGGGTATGCTTGCTATGGCTTGTTAAATTAAAGATGGAGTGGGCTCGCTGTAACCAGTGGAGTACTCAGTGAGCAACATGGTGTACAACATCTCACGTTAGCGAAGAGAATGCTTTTTTACTGACTTACTGAAAAGTGCCAAATCACATTGAGAAAGCTTGCAGAATCCGGCACAGGATCAGGCAGGAGCTTCATTAGTTGCTGGGCAACTTTGGCTGCTTTAGACATTGTGGCACCTCCAGTCCTGTATGCAGTGTCACCTGTGCAAAGAAGAAACAACACTGACCGTCAAAACTGGGACATCCTCAGCAGACAGCATTTGTGAAGGCCAGGAGCAAGTAAATGACAGGAAGGGCTGTGGGACTTCAGATGCAGGTTTAAATCATCAGCTGTATTTATGGGGATGATACTAAGCTCCTGAAGTTACCAGGAACCCCTCCTCACTGAACACCTTGGGGTCTAGAAGCCAAATGCTCACACCTCTTCCCAAACCAAGCCACCGGCTGTAGGTCTCCAACAGAGCTGCTAAGCTCAAGGTGGATGGCATCTTTGTGTGAGGGACTCTTGCGTAGTTCAGGAAAGGGATCACACAGTTGAGCCCATGTACTAAATATAAAAAAAAATCCTTTTATGTTTGTTGTCCTGGCAGGGCAGAGCACAGGACATTTTAGTGCTCCTTCTACAACCTGATACCTCTACGAGGTCAGGGTCCCCACACAGACGTAGCAGAGCACTATTCAACAGCAAACACAAATTCAGAGCTTCCCCCGCACACCTTGGCCATGCTCTGCCTTAACTTGGTGATGGTAAGAAATGTAAGCTGGGATGTAGGTAGCTAAAATTGAACATAGGCTGCAATTGAAAATCTGTGTTGAAAATAGCAGTGAGGTGCCCAGGGAAGTGCCCGCATCTTCCGCTTTTGTGCATCAAATACAATAAAGCTATGAAACCTTCTTGAAAGATTGGGATGCCATCAGTAACTAATGCTAAATGTTCACGTAAGGCCATGTGAGGTTTCCTGCTTCAGTTTGGCTATTTTAAATGATGAGTATTCCACTCTGACTGCATTGGTCCTACCTGACCTAAACCAACCTCCTTCAGTCCTCAGGATCCAGGTGTTTCCATAGGTAGAGGCGCTGGTTCTCCCTTACATTACCTCCTGTTTCTAGCCATATGCAGGGTTTCGAAGTAAAAAAGTGCATTATTTTTAAAGAGGGTTTCTCCAGTGGAGATCCTCTTGAGAACAGAGAGCAATCTCTGAACTTCATGAACGATGTGCTGACTGGGTCTTCTCTGTTGCACTAATTCTCTGACCTATGTTGTCCTTGCTCTACTTACCACTGTGCTGCTGACACTTTTGTCTCTTGCCAATGTTAATCATCTCTAAACACAAGATCTAAGAGGAATTTGGATACTCATGTTTTTTAGTTAGACTGGCAGAGGAAGCCTTAACACTGCTGCTTTCTAAGTGGAGTGTTGCAGCAGAATAATGTAGGCATTAGCATGTGTGGGCACTTTTACTTATTTTACAGCACTACCCCTCACATCCGTGAGGCAAGACAGACGGTCAAACCCAGTTTTCAAGAAAGTGTTGGTAGCCTGGGTGTCAGGCTGAGAAGGAAAGAGCCAATATCCATATCGACTACTTACAAATGACATTATCAGTCATAGCAGAAATGGTCAGTAGCACATGTCCTCTAGCTGAGCAGGGTAAGTGGTATTGAACTATAGAAGACTGACCTGGACGTTTCGGTTGAGGCTCAATGCAGGCATGAAGACACCCTCAATGTTTTCGAAAGCTGGAGGCCCTTGCTGCTGCCCATTTATGTAGAAGGTCAGGTTGTGCTTGTTCAGATCCAGGAGAACACCAACAGTGGCACCTTTAGAAACTCCTCCTTCAGTCCTAAGGCATAAAGGGACCGCAGGGTTGGCTTAGTGAAGGCAGGCTCCTACACCACCGCTGCTCTCTCTGGGACAAGCAGGCTTACTAAGCAATGGGACAGTGGAGCAGCACAGCGAAATGATTAGCCCCGCAGCACTTTGGCAATGACTGAACCACACCTTTACCTAAATGTAAGTACCACATTCATCAGAACTTAAAGGGGGTACCCTAAAGAGAAATTAGGTCCATCTCTCTTCCAATTGTAAATTAAGAGCTGAAAATGGTGTCCAAAGCTAACAGAGGCCCTAGGCTGACAAGAGATGGCTAGGCGAGCAGATCAGTTCAGTGCTGAGGGTGCAGGACAGGAGTCCTGGAGACACAGCTCCGGAGTGCCCCTGCTATACTGGAGTGATGCACAGCAGAGAACGAAAAAGCAGAAAGCTTGTGTCCTAGGCGCTCATTTTTTTATCACTATGCCTGCTAACAGCTCGAGACTCACCTTGGCAATCCCTATGGGGACCCAATTTTCCAGAGGCCAGGGAGCCAGCATAGGTCCAACAGATCCTGGTTTTAGGGAGGAAGGGAAGGTGGGACTGGTTAGGGATACACACAGATCCGTGACTGACAAGGTGTTCAGCTATAGATAGGGCTGGGAGCCATTTCAAGTGTTGGAGCACGGTTATTAATATTGGTGATAATTGGTTGTGTCAGGAGCAGCTGCTGAGAGCTACCATGGTATCAGAGCTTGCCAGGACAGATCCAGCTATTATATGCATGAACGATTTGACGTTAATGCACTTTGATGTGGGGGTTAGTCAAACCCAGTATTACTTTAAAGAGCGCTGAGCAAGAAATCTGCTGCATATGCAGATTGGCCACAGGCACTGCTGCTTTGCTAATGTCATGGGGGCTCTGCAATGGATTTACAGCCTGACGCAATTTGTTTGGGCTAAATCAGATTTCAAGTAATTTGCATTAGGAAAGGAAGCAACTCTCTTTTGTCCCACAGGCTCCCGTCAGGCACACAAAATTCATAGGATAAATGCAATTTTAACATAAAATTTATCACAATGGATAGGCATATGTCAAAAAAAAAAAAGAAAAAAAAAAAACCTAGGAATATGGTGCAGGGTAAGAAATTTTCATCATGTCCACTAGATGACATAAACTGATTTCCTTTAGACAAAATGTGGCACATGCCATTTCCTCTAAAGGTAAAAGGAGTTTTATCTGTGATAGTGACGGCAATACTATTCTGACTTCTCTATTAAAAGCTCTTCAAACAATAATGATGTAGTTGAGAATCACAAGTTGGGCTCTCAGATGTGTTAGATTTAACACGTTGCAGTTCTGAGCTCCCTGTAATTTATTTCTGGTACTATAAGCATTAATAGGTTTGCCTTTGAGCTCTTCTCCAAAATCGTAAAGCATATTATTTTCCAACAAAAGTTAAGATGCTTACCTATCCTCAGTATTTTAATATCTAGGTTGTTTTTATTAAAAGCACTCAATCATAAAATTCATAATGAGACTGTGGGAAGTGGCAGTACCACAATCTAGAGCTATTTACAAATGGATTATGTTATTTTTTTCTCTCATGGGGAACAGCTTTGATTGTAGTGCACCAAGTTTTATATCCTGCAGAGTTTTAAAATAGATTTTATGATGTCTTTTTAAATGACATCGATTCTCTCAGGAAAACAGAAATGGCAACTTTGCCTATTTGAGATTATAATGCTCTTTCCTGTACAATAAACTAATTTGCTTCTTGTGGGCTAATTAGCAGTGTGCTACACGGTGACATTGACTGACTTCTCTGCAGCCCCCGGGGAAAGCCCTGCTGAAGAGGAGATGCCGCTTGCAGAGCACACGACCCAGCTGAGGGCTGTCCGGGACAGGGGAGCGAGGCGCGGGGCTCTCCCTGGCTTTCTTGCCCCAGCTCTTACAGGACTTCAGCAGGCCGACTGCCCCATTCCTGAGCATCCACCTCCCCCAGTGAGCAGCAAGCTTTGGCAGGATGAAGCCGGGGCAAAGGCAAGCAGCGGCTACTTTGCCTTGCTGCCCCCGGGGAAGCTGGGCTTCTGAGGCTGAACAGCTGCTCTTCCAGGGCATCCCATGATTTCCTTGGGAACTTATTTTGAGGAATCCAGTGCTTTTGGGACCACTGTCATGGTCACCTCCTTTAGGAGGAAAGATGGGAGAGTTAAAGTTTTATGAGCAAACTTGTGCAAAACACTTCCTCACTCTTCTGTACTTCATTGAGACAGTATTAATGGGTATTTTTTCTGATAAATGTCTTAGCTGCAATAGAAAAGCCAGCTAGCTCAAGCAACTCAAACTGATGTTGCTCTCTCGGTACACTTCTGTGTCAGCATGTCCAAGAGCTCACGCGTTATTGTAATATCTTTTTAAAACTACCTAATGGTAGTTATACAATAGGCTCCTGACAGTCTGCAGGCCATGTGAAAGGAAAAGACAGCTACCCGTTACCACACTTCTTCAATGATGATCCATTTTTGAAGACATGCACCATTCTTTCATTATTCCAAGTAAATCCCAACTCTCACACATCTTTTCACACAGTCCTGCAAATATTTATCTCTGTGCACAACGCTAAGTACTGACTGTGCCAGTGCTGTGCATAAGGCTGGAAGGTCTGAGTATATATAAATATACTATATATATATAGTATATAATATATAAAAATATATAAATACAGGAATTTGGCTACCCTGAAAAATGCCACTGTCTGTTGCAGTGGAGTCTCATATTCTCAGAATGCTTTCAGCAGCAGTTTGGACAATTTGAATGAATTGGCTTGAGGAATTAAGAATAGCAGTAAGTTTCACTATTGCTGAAAAATAAATCTTAATTTATGAACACTGTTTAATATACTGAAGAATTAATTCAGCTGCGCATTAGCACCATTTTTATCATGAACTTTACAGTAACTTAACAACTTTGCCATGTTTATTGTCAAGGACAGTATTTTTCAGCCAACTGTAACATTTTTGTTCGATGAGAACCTGTTCTTGAGACCTCTGAAGTTAGTGAGGAGATTCTCTTTCAGCAGGGGGCTTAAAGATTAATTGTCCAGATTTTGACTTCCCACTGTCTTTCAGCATAAAATATTTCAGTGTGGTTTCCATCTCTTTCTAATGTAACAATGTAGCAGCTAGCATACTCCCTGTAGTACAAGGTACTCCTGCTTTGGGGAACTTTGCCAAGGAACAGATCTACTGCCACCAGCGTCAGGGCCTCTAAGCAACGGGCACACAACATCTCTGGTGTGAACTGATTATTTGCAGGAACAACTAGGCTGAAAGGTACCTAACAGAGGCATATCCCTGCCCTGAAGTGTCTTCTTAACTGCTGTTTGCTCAACCTATTCTCAAAGGTCTCTCTTTTACGGCATTAGATTCATCTGTTCATGCCTTTTCTTCTAGCACGACAGAGGTCAAGCCCAGTCTGCCAGTTTTTAAGGATGCAGACAGATCCTGTTGTGCATGCTGTGAGTGAAAAGAACAGGAAAGTGCTCTAAACTTGGCAGGTCCCATGCCTAGGTCTTTCAAGCTCCACCCCAGCTTATCCGCTTATCCTTGAAGCTCGTCATTTATTTATCGCCCTAATTTAGTCTCATGAAGATTTGAATGGATGAAATGATTACTAAGATATAGCCTCCAACAGAATAACATGCAAGAGGCTAAAAGCTGGCAATAAATCTTCTTTGGACTGTGACATTGTGCTATCATGCGCTTGTCTCCAGTGGGGAAAAATGACGACGCAGCAACAATTGTTTCCACAAGACTACCACAGCTAATGAGTTAAAAAACTGACCTACTTGACTGTCACGGTTAAAAATATAATGCTTAGACCTAATTTCATTGAAGCGCATGTGATTTCATGAGACTACATGCCCTTTGTCAGTGTTTTTCCCTTGAAAGAATATTCCATTGGTCTGCACATTCCTTGGATGTGCCTGCAAAACCTTTGTGTTTTACGTAGTAGAAATGGGGAAGCTATCATCAACAGAAAGTACTTTGTTCTCCTGTTTAAGCAGGATGATTAGAAATCCAAAGTGTTTCCATTGTTTGTGCTTCCCAGAAGGAAAGCTTTTGCTTAGCTCTTGTGTTGCTCGCGGGAAGGAGCACGCCTAGGACCAAATCCATAAAATGGGTTTCTGGGACAGCAGTACACAGAATGTTTGCCAGCTTTTTCCCAGAAAAAATAAGCTGTTTCACAGAGCATTAAAACTAACACAGCTTAACATTACTTCCACCCTAAATCAAATCACGATATTAAAGGGACAGAGAACCTTTTGATATATTTATTATTCTGATGTTATTTTAGTCTATATTTACTTAGGACATGACCTAAGGCCTTTGGAGCCAATGAAAATATTTGTATTTACTTCAGATAGCTTTGGGTTCAGCTACAAGGTTCTTTCACCTGCCTGTAATGTACTACAAAATCAAACTGTGCTTCAAACAAAAATTACCAGCAACTGCAGTATAGTCAAAATACAAGTATGTTTTGGGGTATGAATGACTATTCAACAGGAGACATTACAAGCAGCTTTAGGATACCACGAATGCTGGCATGAACTTCTCTCTCTAAGCAAGCATTTGAGCATTTTAGAAAACACTACAAGCCTTTCTTTTAATCACTTGATATAACTTAAACAACATCTGAGCTAGTGAGTATGGAAGACATGCTGGGACCGTCAGTAGAAAACTAAACCAAAACTGATTCCCGCTCTGCCACAGACCTGCTATATATCCTTGGTCAGTCACTTTGTACTTCAGCCTCCCATCATGGTAGAGTAGGTACACAAATACACGGTTTTGCAAAATATGCAAGGAATTTAGTATCCTGAAACTCAGTCTTCAGCTGAGATCTTCTCAAGGGTCTCAGTCCCTGTAGTACCCACCTGACCTTCAAGTAGGACCTGACGTTCCCATGGGACACGGACAGCGAGCACTGCACTTCTGCACTAGTGGTACCCCAGGGAGCTTCAAGTGAAGCTGATTGTATCTCCCCTATGCAGGGCAGCATCACATCAAGGAAAACACAGCCAGCACTAGGCAGAGTTAGCTATTGTAAGCGCTGAAAGCCGTGCAACCATGTCAGCACAACACCAAATCTGTGCTGATGCACATTGTCCATGAGTGATCTGGCCCTGGAGCTAGCTTCAGTTAGATCTTTCCCCACTGCTCTGTTGCACAGAGCACGCAGATGGTCTGAGTCACAAGAGAAAGAGGGGTTTGGTAATGATGGCTCAGGGGCATCCTGAAATCCTCCTTTGTCTACATTGCTTGTACTGGTTGAGACACTTTTCAAAGCTCTTGAGTACAATGGCTCAACTTGATGGAAGTTGTCACTTAGCCCTCACAGCTCCTTGTGTCCAGATCACGCTAGATGTGGCCCACAGCGTGACATTTAATCACCTTCCAGGACTCACAGTCAACCCCTACGTTTTGGACAGGTAATCATCAGTGAGTTTGTGTTATTATCCCACAACCCTGCAGCCTCCTAATTCCTCCTAAGGAAAAGAATTAATCATCTTTCTCCTTGCACTCCTGCAGGAGTGAAAGAAATTCTGCATCCCAAACCGTGTGGCACTCCTGTCTACTGACACTGTGGGCGGGACATGCAATCGTGGGTTTGATCACAGCAGGGGAGATTTAGGCTAGATCTCAGGATAAACCAGCTAACAGAGAGGATAACATACACCAACACAGATTGTTAGGGGAGAAGACGCTATCGCTGTCACTGGTGACTTTTAAGAACAGGTGAGGCAGACTTCTGTCAGGAATAAAATAACTCTATTTGGCAGGGAGATGGACTATGGCTTCCTGAGATCCCTTCCTCTGATGACAAGCAGAAAAAGCAATCGATAAGGAGAAAAGCGTGCAGATGGTGCTTACCGGTTGGTGTGAGAATTGCAATGCATGAACCAGCTGCGGTTGTTGTCAACATACATGGCCCACGCCTTGTCGTCCTTGCCTAACATCATGTCCTTGACGACGTTAATCCTGGCAATGCCAAAGGCTGGATCGGGATGGTTGTCATACCGGTCCACGTGCAGTTCCCAGTAATGCACGCCCTTGGAGAAGGCAGCTGTGCCAAGAACAACCCGGTCATCGTAACTGCTGCAAGTGGCGGTCTGGTTATCGTTCGACAGCACTATGTCCCTGTGAGCTGAGGAGGGGTCGAAGGTGAACCATGCCACTGTGCAGGGGAAAAGGAGAGGCAGGATTACAGCAGAACGGGCTGTGCCCACCCGTCAGCCGCTTTAATTCCACTAGGAGAATGAGACTCGGCCATCCTAAAGACCCCAGTGCAGTCTCAAGTAACAAGGACGATCTTTCCTCACTATACTAGGCGGTTACACAGGATTGCTTTGCACTGTGACCCAGCTCAGAGTGACTACTGGTGACCGAGTGAGAAAGAAAGAGTGCTTCATGCAATCTGCATAACCCAGGAACACCTGAAAGGCATTTTTCAGTTCATTTGGCTTAAAGATGCTACATAAGTGTAAATTACTTGTGTGCCTTTTGTCATCTGTGCTTGTGTCTCTGAATGTAAGCTTCTAAGGGCAGTGACTTTCTGTTCTTATATGGTAACAAGAAAGTCACTGAGGAGACAAAGGCTTCTCCATAATGTGGAAAATGCTCACAGATGTGAACTGGTTCAGGATTGCCTCTAATGGAAATGGAGTTCCACTGTGTCCATGCTGGTTAGGACTGATTTCACCAGTTCATCAAAGGGAGAAAAAAAAAAAAAAAAGAAAAAGAAAAAGCTCTTAAAGTATAAAAAATTTATACTGGCCTATTTTGGCAACATAGCATAAAAGTGGAAGTGAGGACAGCACATACTTCTCAATTCATTACGGTATCATTACTGAAGATGAACTTCTTGTAATGCCCATATGGATGTCAAGTATAATTACAGAGGAACAAGCACAAATTCCCATCTCTGTCTTATCAAACCTTGCTCTGAAATTGAAGCAGTAGTGAGGAAAAACACAAATTCCAGAGACAAATGGAGAAGCAGAGACAGTGGCATACAAATATCCAGTGTGTTGCATAATTGCTTCTGTATGCTAAAACAAATAAAGACCCTAATTAGACCCCAAACTTCTACAACCAATAAAACTGCAGGATTTGAAACCTGAAGTGTTACTGATGATGGAAAATCCCCAAAAGTGTAAAGAAATGGGCCACTTGAATTTTAGCGTTAGTGAACTTAGGGCTGGGTTGTTCCCCCCAGAGATAGCAGGCTCAGTTTTCAGCCCAAGTACACCGCAGCAGCCATCAGAATGCACCTACAGCCGTGTGTGGTTTTTGGCACTGACTTCTGCACGTACACTTGGCAGCATCAGTCACCTGTGCGTGCATTAGATTCAATCAGCGCTGGAAAAGCGTGCACACAGAAAGGTGCACGCAGCTTGATGGCAATGCTGTGCAAACCTCTAGTTCACAAGCAGAGGGGACAGCAGGGACAGCAGTGGCACAGCCCTGTGTTACTGACCTGCCTTCTTCAGCCCTGACCTGGAGGTGCATGCTCAGAGGGCAGCTCAGTCCCTGGCCTCCCCACCGAGATGATCCAAAATCTCCACGCCAGTAAGTGCCAAATATATCAGTGGACGTAACGGGATGCAAGGCTCCTGACGCTGAGGGCTGCAGATTTTCATTTAGAAACTGGCAAAAAACAAACTCACCATCTGATGTCTGTAAAATAACTGTCTTGCTGTAAGGACCAACTCCTGATGAGTTAAAAGCTTTGACTCTTGCATTATAGGTACTGTTGAAATGAAGGCCATCGATAGTGCAGAGAGTCTCCTTGCCGACATATACTTCCTAAACACACCAAAAAAGAGAGAAAGAGGGACACAGTTTAACTGTTCCTCTGTGCCTCATGATCACGTTAAGACTTCTAAACATAAATCACACGTAAACAGCTTCTCATGGCTTCAGAGAATGCAGAGTTTACGCTGTTATAACATGGACAGCTCCAGAAGTGGAGACATCAAGTAAGGTCAGCCCTGGAGACACTAAGGTGAAGGTAAAGCTGGCAAGGTACAGCAGTAAAGGGAACACAGAAAGATCTTATTTTTTATCCTCTTTTCCTAAACGTCTATTCCAAAACTATTCTGGACAGTAGTCCTAAAGTCTCAACCACCATGGCAATTCTTCTATTTATATAGGACCATAAAAAAGGGGGAAAGGAGGAATAAAAACAAAAGCAAGTAAGCACAGTTCCATTCTCTTGGAAAGGTAGTCTCATGCCTGCATTAATATATAACTTTGAAACCTGCGAAGACAGAGCTGGAAGAAACCAGTCTCCTAAAGAGTAGGATCACATGCATCACCTGACGAAACAGCAACTAGACAGCAGAGACTTAATAAGAGTCTGCAAAGATTTATTAAAGAGTAAGCACTTGTATAATGTAAAGTATTTCAAGAGGAGGAAAGGCTAGGCAAAATAATAAACAGGATCAGTCAAATGATAGTTTGTGATGAACTGAAAGAAGCCTAGAAACCTCATGTTTATTGGAAAACTGAATAAAATAGAAAATGCTAGAAAAGGAAATAATCCTATTTTGGCAGCAGGCTGAAAGCCACAGTTCCCAGGCCTTCCCACTTCTGATTTCTCTGATTCTGTGAAATCCATAGATTTGTGGCAGCAAAGGCTGTAAACAGCTTAAGGCTGTGAGTAAGCAGAGCTCTCAGCCCCCAGTTCAGTCAAGACACTTAATCATATGCCTAGGAGTAGTCCTGTTGATTAAAGCTCTTTGATAGGAACCTGCAGTGAATTGGGTATGTGATGAATAAGAAAGGGATTACTAAAGTGTACAGCAGGGCACGTGCTTGTCCACCTTGCTACCATGGTGGCTGCCACAGTAACAAAATCTCTTGGGTCTTCAGCTAGCCTACGAATTTTCACGGTGAGAAAGAGTTTTAACAGAACAGTTTTTATCTCTGTATTATAAAACATGCTGTCTGTACAAAAAGTTGTATTTGTAGGACAGCTCTCACATTTTCTAATCCATGTAATATTTTTACCACTGTTTTACCACAGTTTTACCACTGCTTGTGTTTATTCAGACTGATGCTCTCTACTATGATGGGAAACAAAAAGACATTCTTTAAATCCACTCATTAAGCATTGATGAAGTGCAGTCGGTATCATTGCTCTCAGATATATAATCCTTCAGGAAAATGGTCAGCAAACTGTTACTGAAATGGTGTTTCTGAGAAGCCTGCAGTTTGTCTTTCTGTGGGTAAAACTCCTCAGTTTAACCTACCCCAGCAAACAAAGTGTTCCACTTAGAAACTGTGACCCTGGAGCTTTAAGGATTGAGATTGCATTGTACCCTTTCAATCCAAAATCTTGATGTGGCACCGCCGGCAGTGTTAAAGCCTTTGCCAGTTATAAAACCCCACACAAAGACAAAGGTTCATTCACACCTTGGGTATGCACCCCCTGAAATCTTGTTTATTCAGAACTATTTATTTAGATGTGAATAACACTTGAGAGGGTTTATCCGAGACACTGGAGCGCGTCACAGCTCATCCCTAACACTTCATTCATCAGGCACTGACACCACTCTTGCCTACTAACGTTAGCTGCGTCAGCAGCTCCCGGCCAGCCACTCACAAAGGTACCTTTTCAAAAATGATACTGGGACCAAGGAACTGAGGAGAAGTTCCAGAAACACGGTGCCCTCTCCAAAACACCCTGCCAACATCGCTGCTTTTTCTAATGAGGGGCATCCAAACCAGGTGCCTTTGCTGGCTGTAGGTGTAGCGGTTTAGCATGGGGAGGCAGCTCCTTAGGTGGGCTGGCTCCAGGCCATTTTCAGCTTCAGCAGCCTTCAGGTTTCTGGTGGGAAGCCAGTTTGCAGCTCCCGAACAAATCTCATCACATGTTTCTGGCACAATTTCCCATTTGTGAAAAGAGCAGATGTGCTCTGCAGTAATGATTTCAAGGCACTGGCCCCTAGGGAATGCATTGGCCCAGCCTGGTCCTGAAGTAACAGAAGCACGAACAGCAGCAGCAAGCCTGCCTGTGGAGGACAGACCACTGCTCCCACCAGGATGTGGCTGGAAGAAAGCTGATTGAATTATTTCTGTGGTTCCTTCATTAGGATGTGGAGGGAGGGGACAGAAGTCTGGAAGCATCCTGCACCACAGGCATGAGCGAGCAGTTGTGGAATCACCCTGAAGGTCTGGGAGGATGGCACTCAGGATGTCCACAACCACAGCGTGTCTGAGGAACACTTCTCTCAGCCTCATATCATCCACTCCCAGAGAAAAGATTTAGAAATCCTGCATTTTTACGCAGGATCCTGTTTTAACTCAGACAACTAGGAAAAACTGAGTTGAATTTCTGGACCAAGAATCTCATCTCTTGGAAGGGGATGCTATGGACTGAAGACAGTAGGAGCTTCAAAGAAATATCTGATCTGTGGCATGAACCACTTTCAGCCCCCGTAAGTTGGTATGGGATTTTCTGTAGGGATATTCTCCAGGGGGGACACACAGTAGATATGGCAGTGACTTGAAATTCCACCTTTCACCTCAGCAAGGCCTCTTTGCCAGTGGCTCAGGAAGAGCTTTAACCAAGTTCCTACACAAGCTGGGGCTCCTTTTAAGAAGCAGAAACCACATCTGGGGCTTTATACATCCATGCAAGGAAAGCAGGGATGCTTTGACAAATCATACCTTCCCTACTCCCTCTCCCCACCCTCAGACAGACACAACTCCATATCCTGAGGAAACTTATATACAAAGAAACACAAATAAATGCTGAATGAAATTCTCACTCGGAATTGGCCACCATCTCCATCATCAAGTTCCAAGATATAACCCTCCACCGGGTTGTGGCTCAAAGGTGGCATCCTCCAGGCCAATGTCACACTGTTGTTTCTGGTGCAACACTTCTCCAGCTGCAGTAATGGGACGGGCGGCACTGTAACAGGAACTGAGTACAGATTAGTGTAGCTCTGCCCTATCCCCTCAGTCTGTGCTGGGAGCAGGACCACTTCCCTCCCCTCGCAGGGAGTCAGTGTTCGTGGGCCATCATAGAATGGTTTGGGTTGGAAGGAATCTTTAAAGATCATCTAGTCTGACCCCTGAAGAGGGCCGCTTGAAACAAAAGCCAGTAAAAATGATACAACGAAAAGTCGTTACTTGGCTAGACAAACCGTTTGGCTGAAATATGTAAATTAGAACATATTTGGAAATTGTTCCAATTGCAATGTTTATCTAAATCCCTCAGTTCAGGCAGCAAAAGGAACTTCTGCATCACAGGAGACTGCTTGTGGCTCTGTCCTTTTGGAAATTACAGCTGTGAAGTTATCTACAGACATGCTTTTCTACTGACTAGCCCAGGAAAAACACCAAGAGATGGTTGACCAGAGCATCATCCTAAAAGTAAATGTAATCAGAGTACAACATTCAGGCATGCCTCTGTGGGGAAAGAGGCCTCCACCACACTTTCTCTACCACGCACACCTAAACTCTCACTGTTCGCCCTTTGCTGGAAGTGAAATTTCAGTCTCCTGGAGAGATCTGGCACGTGTCTTGTGCACGACAGAAACTGCACAAGATAAGTGGGATATATGTGACACACAGGCTCTGCCTGGTCTTCTGCCCAAGGCTGAATTTCAGCGTTAGGATCATTTCTGCAGAGCTCCACAGCGTCTTGCAGGGAGCTGAGTGCTTTGAGCATTCATTGACTGAGCTCTTAACAATGTCAATTCGCTCTTCTTTTATGTACTCCACTTGGAGCTGCCTGTGTGAGAGCTAAGCCCTTGAGCTGTTCCTTTCGTCCTATTTAACCTCTTAGTATAAAAAAGGACTGCTCACATTTCGTGCAACAAACAGTCTGTGGGAAAATAGGGGGAAAATGCCCCTCACTGTGTCAGGGGGCTGAGGCTTCACCCCCACGTTGGAAGTAACACAAAAGTCACCATCCCACTTGTGACAATGCAGAAGCTACCCTGGCTTCCCGCTGGCGCTACCCATCACAGAAGTGAACCCAGGTGGTTAGCAGCCCAGCAGAATGAGTGCGGCCTGTAACAAAGGAGCTCTATAAACTAGCTCTTGAAGGATTTTCTGCAAAAAGTGAAGGGGGAAAAAAAAAAAAAAAAAAAGCAAAAACCCTTGTTGCTTTCCTTGATATTTAAGGATGATTCAGAAGGTATCATAAATAAAGACCTGTTTGTTTTTTTCACATGAAAAGTTCAGACTTTCTCTGTAAGGCACTGTGCATGTACCAGAAATGTGGCATTACAGGAGCCAAAAAACTGAGACCAAGGAATTCAGAGGTAAAGGGATTTTTAAATGTACCATTTTAAGTTCAGGGTTTTGTTTGTGTTTACGTTTGTTAGCATGTGTATTTCCAGTGATTGACGGACCTGGGAGAAGACAGGGCTGTATCAGCCACCATCCCCGCTCCTGCCATTTCAGCTAGCCTGCTAACCCTCTCAGGAGGCATTTGCTGGGTCCCCCCCACTTCTGAGACTGTCTGGCAAAACTAGATGAAAGCCTCATTCCCGAAGCTTATGAAGTGCAAAATAGACAACACCCCCACACCCCTGAACAAACCACCCAAATCCCTGAGCTGCACAGCCGCACAGCGGTCCAAGAAAGGATAAGAAACTCCCACCAAGCAGGTGTCCAGCTTTGCTGGATTATGCTTGCTGCAGTTGCCCTCCTGTCTGCCTCGTGGAGCCACTGGACACAGACGAAGAGGGATTTACCTTGACCTCAGACTCCCTGTGGAAGGAATCAGGGAGAACTGTTGTTGTAAAAGTCATAGAAAAGTATGGAGGGGGTTGAATAACTGGGATACACTTCCTAGTGAAGAGCCATGGGACGGCACTAAGAAAAGGCACATACAGGCTAACTGTCAGGAAAAATAGAAGTTTCGGATGTTAAATAACAATGCTGTCCCACTTCTTGTTCAACTTAGAAGTCCTCTAGAGAGTTTTTGAAGGAAAGATTAAAAATAAAAAGGGAGAAATGATACTGCATTGCACAGCAAGACCTATTAATGAGTTTGAATAACATCCTGCTATTTTAAAAGTGCTTCATGAAGGTCATGCTCAGCTAAAAAATGTGACACTAATGTCTCACGTCATCTCTGCAGTTACAAAAGCACATTGCTCAAGGCATCTCAGAGTTGATCTTCTCTCAGGATAGGGTAAGTCTGTTCTAAGATTTTGCTTGTTATTGTTTGTCATCTTGACAAAACAAGTTGTACATTGATGCCCTCTACCTTCCCAGATTAATTTTTAAAGGAGTAAATGCAGTGGGAGAATGGGACCCTCAAAAGTATGAAACCTTTAATGTCCTCCAAAACTGCATCTTGGCCAGGTGATACCCTGAGTCACTGCTGTAGCAAAAGCACTACAAACAGTGTTATCAAGAGAGAAGGAAAGATCACAGGCAAAGACCCGCGTTCGTGATGCAGAACAGATGGAGCCAGGGATAAAGCCCACTGTGGAACAGTTTCTGTTTCATTATCACGGCTGTGTACCTCTTGGCTGGACAAACAGAGAGACTTTGCTGCAGGAGATGTACTGGGGGAATCCTCGGGGATTGGTATGCGGAAGAGGAAAGGAATCACTCCTGACAAGGAGTATACGAGCGACTTTTCGGAGGTGGTACAGAAAAGTAGCAGGCAGCTACACTCTTTCTTTCCTGTTTTGTACCTGGTCTACATTTTACAACAAACCAAGACTGCATGGCAGTTCCAGCTGTTTGGACTAAGCAAACCTGGAACACATACTATTTGCCTGTGTCCATAGCTTGAACTGAGAAAATGCGTTGTACACAATGAGCTAGTCATTGAAGAGGACAGGAATTTCGTGCCAAGGCACTCAGAAAGAGCTATAGAGAGAAGAAAACACAGACAGAGGAAGGAGATCTGGGAAAGCTTAGCATACCAGCAAGTACTAGAGCTGTGCATGTATCTCAGCACGTCAGCTAGCCTGGGGACTGCGGACTCTCACCAAAGAACAATCAGTGAGACATTTTGGTCAATATGACTGCTTAAGCATCACTTCTGCATCTACCAGTTTCTGCTCCCTGCACATTTAATTTGGTACTGAATTGGTTTTTCTTTCTGTAAAGAGGGGGAAAAAAAAAAAAAACCCACTCCATGATCTTTATTCACTGAGATTGGCTTTAGATATGGGCTTACACAGAGTCCACCAGTAAGGTACATGAACAAGTCATCAGAGCAAATCTAATGTGATTTGTTCTCATTTTCATTCTTCTTTGTCTAACACAGTGAATCAATGTTTACTTACAAGCAAGCTTTCACTCTAAATGATCCATGCAAGCTCACTGAGGTTGAAGGAGGCCAGAGTTTGAAAAAAAAATTAGAAATTCAGTCATGCATTAAGCATCCATAACAATATTACAGACCTTACATCGCGAAGTATTTGCAATGAAACAACCTGCAGCTGCAAAAGCCACACTGGCCCTGTTCTCTTAGGCTCCCCCAAAAATCCCTTTACAGATGGTCTCTGATCTCTTTAGTGCATCCACTCTTGTCAGATCAATCTGTACAGTGAGTTAGTAACACTCCCCTCAACACCAACCATTTGGCAAAGACCAATGTCTCCTTGGTGCACTGGGGCAGGTAAGATCGGAGAAAGAGGAGCAGATGTGAAGAGACGCATAGTTTTTTTGTGTGGAATTGGAGGCTCAGAAGTATACAAATGCTGAGGGCGATTTTGCTACACGTAGCAAAACAGGACCCTCCAACATCAGTTTCTTCTCACAGTCAGCAAAGCGATATTCCTAGTGGGTCTGGGTGCTTGCTACCGAATCGCTGGGTTGCTTACTCTGTAGTACCTGTATTTTGAGATCATGACCACTACGCATGAGAAGATAATGCAAAGCTGGTTGATGTCCATAGAGGTAAATTTCAGAAATAAAAATGCCAGCATGTCAGACAGCGAGCAGTTCAAATACAAATAGATTTGCAGTCAAAAAACTGAAAAACATAAATAAATCTGTATATCCTAAACTGTCCTCAGTACCTATGAATGTTGGCTCAGGACCAGTCAGTGGCTTGTGTTGCTCGGGCACATAGAGGTGCCGGGGGAGTAATGCAGTCCCTTACGCACCTGCAGTAATGATGGCCAGGATAAATGGCATTTCCACCACTGTTTGCACCATGTCTACAGCCAGGCCAGGCCTCCATGTGCACCAGCCAGCTGTACTGACCAACCTGATGGGATGTGCAGCAGGTACTCCCTGGTGAAAGCCAAGACAGCCCAAGGAAAAGTCCTTCCCAAGGGCTGTTAAGGTGCCGCTGGGGAGCGGTGTCCAAGCTGGTCTGTAAGCTCTCCGCAGGCTGGGGCAGAAACACTCCTGTCCTGTCCTCTGCATCTCAGGCTGTGTCTAGCTCAGTGCCAGAGCTTAACTGTGATCGTACAGTAAATGGGGATGTCAACAGACAGCACTATCTCTCATAAAGCTCCAGTGAATCTGGCTCAATTAAAGTCTCTAAGTCCTCAAGCTTAAAGCCAGATGAACATCCAAAAGTCAAATATCTAAGCTGCTCTCACCTCAAGTGACCTGTGGTTAATTAGCAATCTAAGCGGATAGTTTAGGTAAATTCTTTATATGTTTGAGAGGGAGAGTGGTGGAAGATTAGCATTAAATATATTTAATAATAAATATGGCCAGCATTAAATATAAACTGATTTAAACAGATAAATGCAGAGTGTATTTGGAGAAGTTTTATCAGCAATACTCTTTCTCTCTTGACTGCTTTGCTGGCTGTTAGCATTTCAGAGGAGCAGTTGGCAGATGGTTTTTGAGTAACTTCTTTAACACAGCCTGTTTCTGCCAAGATGCGAGCCACTCCTGGTGAGCAGACTGGCCTTTAAGTGTTTACCCATTGTTTCTCCACAGATTTATCTGCCAAATGATCAACACTAATTACTCCATCTTGGGTCTCTTAGGTTCAGAAGGAGGCTCAGAAAGAATAGATAAACTGAACAGAAATCTTTATGTTTATTTGGAGTAAAAAAAAAAATCACATCCAACATCACTACATGATTATCCTTAACTCATTCATTAAATTTTGACAGCCTCTACCCTGTCGCCCCCTTGTATAACTAAGGCTTGAATCACCATTGAGTGAAGATGATTCCTAGGGACCGCAATGGGCTTAACATCTCTCTACCTAATCCTGATGCAGTTGTCTGCTCTGCATAAACCAAGTGCATTACAAGCGCATGATTGTTAATATATTTTTGCCAATGGCATCTACTGTTTATCAGCTTCTGCTTTTAAATAATTTCCTTAACCTCCTCTTCCTTTCATTGTGTCCCTCAGGATCATCCTGGCAACTGGAATCAAGGAATGGTACAGCCATTGAACTGCTTTCTGCTTGTAATTCTCTACCTCCCAAATTTTATTTTATTTATTTTTTATTTTTAACCTGGGCAGTGTTTGCAGCACATTCCAGATATAAGCCAAAGGAGTTCTTTCCCTATCCAAGCACATGTGTGTGGGGGGGAGTATTTATTTACTACTTCAGCTGTTCGTGACAAGATAGAGGTACCTGGTATTCTGATTAACTGTGTTAAATCTACAAATGCTATAAAACAGCATAAAGGTTCATGCAGCTCATGTCTTCTTAATCATCAAAGCTGATAGACAGTCCTGCTCTGAAGAATTCACTTTTTCAAATATTTAACTGCACCTGGTATCACTGTCTGAGCCTGTCCAGGTTGCTGCATGTGAGGTTAGCACACCCTTCTAGTAAACACCCAGTAATCTGGATTTGCTTGAAAACTTTTTAAAACTATCCAGCAATTTCAGGCCATTCCTCTTTCCTCCCTCTGTGTCCCCCTCCTTCCCAGTGTAATTTCAATACATGCACGAAAAACAGAAAAAAAAAAAGAAAAAAAGAAAAACAAACACGAAAGCTCACCCCTACATTTCATCTGAATAAAATCCAGCTGGTGAATCGCCTGCAGTAAAGGTTCACTATCCAGTGTCAGGTCAAACTCAGCAGACACTTTTGGCTCCAAGGCTCCTTTGACCCACTGTTCCTGAGATACCTGAACACGTTTGATTAAAGCATCTGAAATCTGAAAGACAGCATCAGGCTTATGATCAAACTGCAGATGCAGCAGCACATTGGAAGACAGTAGAAGCGACAGAATGGTTGTGAGATACAGCACAAGGAAACCAGGAATATGACAGCATGAGAGTTGAGACGAGATCCAGTAATTTGGAGTTCCATTTATGTTGTATCCTTTGGTCTTCTCCTTTCAAAAAAAAAAAATCTCATCAAAGAGTAGGAAAGTAAAAATTAAATTTGTAAGGACCACTAAGATTGTTATATATCACGTCTCTGAATGCCTCGCGCACTTCCGAACTCCGTTCTCTGATCTGCACACTATCGTTTTGCTCTCCTGTTTAAACAGCAGGTGCACAAACAGAGGCTTACATGTCAGAGGGTCTCTCCATCTAGCAGAGATGGTTCAGCTGAAAGCAATAAAAGGTCAAATGGGAAAGAAGGTGTGTATTTCTCACAGAGAGGGAGATAAGTTGTCAGATTTCCTAAGAATATGACAGACTTGCTATCTTTACATCAGAACAGAATTTAATTTTTAAATCTTTGCTCTAGCTCAGTGCACAGACAATTAGGCCAGATGTCAGACTAAGGTGATTGCAACAGCCTCCTCTGTAAGTGAAATCTTGGCTCCACATAAATCAACGAACTCAACTGTACCTGAGTTCAGCAACGCCATTTGGGTACCTGCAATCCTTCCCACTGAGATTCCTGTAAATCACAGAGAGCAGAATTTTCTTCTGGATAGGTCTGAGAGATTTTTCCTTTACTGCGGGAGTTCAGATACTCTTCCCCACTACTGTTACTGGGAAACCCTTCTGTCTGGGCTCCTGCACCAAGAGCTCCTAACCAGTCTGTGCGTTAAGTGGAGGAGCATCTTACAGCCTTTCTGCTACCTTGGAGTCACTTACAGGGGTGCTGCATCCCTTGGCTGTGTTTCAATATTCTTGCTGCAGGAGTAGTTGCTGTAAGTAATACAGTGCTTTGGTGTTTGCTTGTTACCTTGAAATCATCATTAGATAAACTAGGAAAACATAAAAACAAACGTACTTTTCTCTATAAAAGGTGAGTGCAAAGAGTGAAGTCACAAAGGGTATAGCAAAAGTAAGCTGAAATGAAAACAAAGCATATATCTAATTACATATGTAAGTTAAAGGTTGCACTCGTCCTGTAGTACCTAACTGACAGCCTGCTAAAATGCCGCGTAGTCTTTGAGATTAATATACACCACACATTTCTAACTCCTGTTGAGACCAGACGAGACTAACAATCAATCTGGAGTGCTAATAGGTTTACACTGGCTAATTTTCATCCGCTTTTTTAGGGATACTGTGACAGCCCTCTGACATTCACGCGTTCATGTGCGCAGCATGCCCTGTTTGGCTGACAGCCACATTCAGATCATTTTGTTTGATGTGCCTTTCTTCTCAGGCAATTAATAAGGTAATAAAACTAATACGGCAAAATACTAATTAAGGAAAATAGTTAATAAAATAATGTGATTAATTAGGCCAAGTAATTAATTGGATAATAAAACAGTTATGTTTTTTTCCATCAATTGACCCTTTCATGACTTGCCCCATCATGACCTCCCTCATCTTGGCAATGGAAGACTCCTGCTTTCTCCCTGGGACCTGGGCTGCATAGCTCCTGAAACTGAGGAACATAGCTCCAGAGGAACTCAAACGTTAAAGAAGAGACACCTGCCAATCTTTCATGTTGTAGGCTTACTTGAGATCTAGCCATAAAATCTCACTCAATATATTTGCTGAGGCAGACTCCAAGGGGCCTTCTACACATGTAAAAACTCTTCAAACCTTAGCACGCACCTCCAGTGAGTTGTCCATTGCACAAAGGATGGAATAAAACCATCAGGTTTAATGATATTAAAACTGTACAGAAAAAGTTTGCACCTAAGAAACAGTATTTGCAACTGCAGATAATTTTTGGCTAGGTCTTTTAGACATTATCAACAGGAGTTAAAGTGAACCTACCTTGGAGGTGGAAGATGCTAATTAGCAAAGCAGTCCACTTTTAGATTTACATGTCAATTCTTCCCCCCTGCCCACCGAACATTGGAAAGGAAAATACCTGTAAAAACCCAGACGGATCATTTTCTTTGATAACTTCTAGGCAGTACTCCATAAGCCCTGTTGACTGACGTAGCTTTAGCGTACAGTGATTTATCTGATCCCAAACAACCTGGAAAACAAGCAGTGGTACAGTTCTGATAATTGCCTCAGCTTACAGTGAAGTGTGCAAAATTATTTCAGAAGAGGCAACAAATGGATGAGTGTGTTAAAGCTATGCTTAATTTAGCTGCCATATGGCCATTGCCACATCTCCATCAGCTACACTCGCTTGCTCTGTATTTTAAATACCGATAATTAGTTTGGCAAAATGTTGTGCACGGGGAATCTCAATTTTCAGAGCAGATTAATTGCTCAAAGTTTAGGTTTGCTTGGGGCAGAAAGAGCACAGAACATGTTTTTGCATTTGCAGTACTCACATTTACAATCACGCTCTCACTAAAATTTGAGCTTTCAAAAAATCTTTGACTAAAAAGGCAAATACTATAGAGGATAACTGCAGCAAGGTAGCTTCTTGCAGATTATACTCTACCATTCTTTTCACAATGCACCATTAATCCTGTTCTGCTTAAGGATGTATTGCTAGGATTAAGAATTAAAAAAGATGCCTCTCATTTTTCTGGATTTTGGACTAGATTCTGCTGTAAACTAGGCCTAATAGCATATTGTTCAGTAGCACAACTCCCCAGTTACCTCAGGCTAACAGGAATAAACAGCAGGATAAGCTATGCTGTCAGAAGCATGTCCTAAATGTTGGTTCTTCTAAAGCATGGGGATTTTTGAATGCTGATTTCAGGTAGGTTTTATTCATTGTTCTTCACTTTGATTTTTCCTTCTGTCTTAGATACTATTAATCTTACCAGCACTATAATACCTCAAAATAACTTAGGCAATTCCACTTTTCAAGAAATGTGTCCTTTTTTTTGACTGCCATTTTGTTCAACCAGTCATAGCTTTCTTTTCCTCCCTTCACAGTATTTCCTGAATATCTTTTGAGTAGCACGTGGACATTTGGAGGTGGCCTGCCTGAATTTCAAAGATTTGAAGAGACACCAAAATCCCAAAAGTTTACTTGGGCAGAAGGGGTTTCTTGCATTTGGAAGGACCCACAATCCAAATCACACACAGGTTACACTGACATGCAGCTCTCAAAAGTGAGACCCAAAACATCAGATAAGTAGACTGATGGCCTCACTCAAGAAATTGCTGAAGTAAATGCCTAATTTTAAGTGTGTAAGCACATTTCCACTAAACTGCTAAACTGGAACCTGCTGAAGGTCTTCAGGATTGGGTCATTAGGAATTTTCACTCTGTAAAGGGCTGGGGACTTGACAAAATGCACAGTGACACCAGGTACCAACAGCCACGCTCAGCTGAATATCTACAGCTGATGAGCGTTGCGCTCACCTTTAGCTTGTGCTCACGTTCTTTGGTAACTTTTGTGAGCAGTTTGGCCTTTTGTCGTGTTAATGCATCAACCAAGGCATCGCACTGAGCAACAAGACAGGCTTCATAATCCAACCCGTTCTCCTAGAAGAAGGTGAGAAACGTATTAATCAAAGACCACACATTCTATAGCTTACAGTATTGCTCATTCTTACCTGTTTTTCCATTCAGAGAAGTATTCCTTTCAAGCCTTTAGCATTCCTATTGCCTTTCTGATTTCATTATTGCTGTACCATTAATAGCCACATGCTATAAAATGACACAGTAAGATGCTATGCCACAAAGTGGGCTTACGTGAAAACCATTTACTGGCACTTTCCAGGTAACAGATGTAGTACAACAGAATGTAAAATCTAAACCTACCATACACAATGTGCACATATACGTAAGAGGGTTCTGTCCCATTCTCCATAATTATCTCACTGCAGCTCCTTTGAGATCACTGGTTCTACACCATGACAACTAGAAGAGAATGATGGACCAGGATTTGGTCCATAGGCTGATTACAAAGAAATCAAGTACAAATATTATTCCTGAGATTTTGTATATTGCCTCTAGTACTTTTTCAAAAACAGCGAGCACTTGGTAGTCTTTTATTGACACTGCAGTAAAACTCTCTCCTGGGCAGGGGCCAGCATGTGAGGTGCACAACACGTACCGCCGCTGAGCCTTGACCAAGGCCTGGCATCGCTGAGCCGCGCATAAATTCCTGTACAACAAATGGGGAACAAACCCCGCTACCACTAACTCCCATTGCAGCTGTAGAAATCTGAGTGAATGGTACAAAAGCATCTTGTGCTGACCCTCCTGCAGGGGACTGCTTTCTCTGGTTGGGAAATTGGTGCTGGAACACCCATTCGAAGAGAGGCTCTCCCTCGCTTCGTCTGCTGGTGAGGCCAGAAGAAGGAGAAAGCTTTCAAACTCCTCCTTCCAAGAGATGCTCAGCTGTCCTATCAGCTTTCCTCCCAGTTCCCCAAATAAGGAAAGGAAAGGAAAGGAAAGGAAAGGAAAGGAAAGGAAAGGAAAGGAAAGGAAAGGAAAGGAAAGGAAAGGAAAAAGAAAAGAAACAGTGAGATGATTTTAAACATGTTTAAGGAGAAGCATCTCTATGGAAAGCCATCACACACGCCTAACTCATTCCTATCTCATCTCTTTTGTTTATGCTGTTCTCTTCTGTTCTGTTCATTTGTTTTGTCTTCATTCTTTTGAGAGCAAATCTTTCAGCACTGTATTCGATTCCTGCAGTATGATGCCTGCATCCCTTCCTCCAGCTGAGGGAAGCAGGCTCACTCTTCCTTGTCCTAGCCCCTGCCAGCAAGAGGGGAGCAGGGAGAGACACCAGACAGCTCGGTTACTGTTCACAGGTTTATCCTAGACTCTTCCTGTTTGTATCTCTCCCTCCTCGGCTTACTTCACACCTGACTCCCTCTTAAGCTTTTTTCTATCAGGCTTCTCTTGACATGCTGTTTTGTGTACAGAGCCTGAATCTGTAAATGGCTGTAGTGCATCATTTTTCTCTTCATTTTCTGTTCACACATCAAACAGGGTGTTCGGCGATACGCCTCTTCCAAGTGAGAAAGGATGAAATTGTTACAGCAGATGGGAAAATGTGAAAATCAGATAATGACCACAACAAGGAGGAGCAAGGAAACAACAGGGGCAATGAGGAACAGGAAGTTTCTAAAAAGAAGAGACTACGAGATCTAAAAGTGACCTCAGAAAGGAGAAGGGAAGAAAGAACAGGAGAAGCCAACAGATCTGCAAAACAGGAAAAAGAAAAATAGATTATGAATTTGCAAACTGCCCCAGGCAAGATAAAAGCACAGCTCCTAGTAGCTCTGGCATGCTTAGAGAGGAGATAGAGTGTGGATGACCAACTGGTCTGGTACGCATTGCACCAGGATAATAAAATGTACACATGGCTCACTCCTTTGTGTAAAAATATATTTTAAGGATATTTTTTCTGAGGGGTAAGTGTCTGTATGTGTGTATGTGGTAACCATCATAAGACAGCTATTAGAAATAACCTGCACTGAGATACATGGTTCTGGGTATAAATCTACATGCAAAGGCTACATCTATCCCTCCCAAACAGTCCAAGAACTGTTCTTTGGTCCAGAGGCCAAAAGGTGCAGATCAGCTCATGACGCATCTAAACCCCTTCCCCTAAAACAGCGTGGCTACACCAAACCTGCCTACTGGAGTAATCCCTGGTATGTGCCTCCCCGAATGCTGCTCAGGCATCGCCTGGGAAGAGTGCAACTTGTCACGGGACGAAACCATGCCAGGAGCTCAAGAAGAGTCAGACAGTGTGAGCGATCATCATCTAGCACTCAGAGTTATGCCCTAGCCTCGTTTCACTTACTAATACAAATGCAGCTGATTAGTCCTTATGTTCTGGTTTGCTGAAATTTGACGTTCTCACTCAGACTCATGCTGGAGACTGACTTAACGCATGAGGTTCACATTCAGCTTTGTGCCCAGACACGCCTAAATTTTAGAGGGTGGTTGGTAGATACGATTTCCTCTTTTGAGTCCTCCTCTAGCATTTAAGCAATGAGCAGCATCAAAGAAATCACTGGGTTTTTTGATCTAATTGTAGCAGCTCCCTTAATGGAGAGCAATTTGCCAGTGATTTTATTGAAACACATAAAAGGATTTTACAGCATAGTCATAAATAGTTGTAATAGGCCACTTTGGGGTTTCAGGAGGGAAAAAATACATTTTTAATGGAGCTAGGTGACTCAAGAAAAGATTGGTGACAAAGTATTGTTTCGGAAGAGTTATCCCAGCCTAAAATAGCTGCCATATAGGAAGAATTGCTCTCTACAGGTGCCTGCCCTTCTCCCTGGAAAATGAAAGAAGCCCAAGTGACTAGGCCAGATGAGCTATTTAACTTTTAGATAGCTAAGGTCAGCTGAGAGAAACCTCACACTGCGTCAAAACATAGCACGAGACAGGTACCAGTTGGTGGCTGCACACTGGTTTCTTTCAGCTAGACGTGCTTTTTAACCAGTTTCCTAGCCTTTGTTCTCTTTCCCACCCTGTCACAGAAGGCTGTGAGGGTGGGTAATTATGCTGCTCTGTGGCAATCCAAGAGCTTTGGCAGCATTTGCAGTATGAATCCGTAATTTGCAGTGTTAAGTGGCATTTTTTTAATGATTCAATTCTAAACCGAATACAGATTTTTGAACTTCAGCTTTGGCTTTCTGTTAGTAACAGAAATAGGACTTGCTGGTTGATGAGCAGGCATATCGTAGCGCAGATGATGCGTATTGCACAGAAAACACACGGCAGCAGAGCGCTGCTGCTGCAGATAGCAAGTGTTCCCTCCTGGACGCCGCAAAGCTCCAAGTACAGCAGCACATCCCCAGCCCCACTGCAGGGTGAGAGGGAAGTCGAGGATCACCCCACCTCCAGCACTGATCAGAGTCTAAATCTGGTTGAAAACGGAACTTGGTTCGTTTTGGGTTCGTGCCCTCAGTTACTGCACTCACCATGAGCCCTATTCTGACTGTTCAAGCTGGGCAATTATGTGCATGGAAATATCTTCTCCTTCAATAAACAACCAAACTGATTTAGCAGCATTTGTTTCTTTCTTCTTTTTTTTTGACTTTCTAGAAATACTCTAATAAACAGGTTGACTGGATTTTATCCAGAACTGAGTACATTTTTAGAAAATGCTAGATGAAAACAAGTACTAAATTTTGAGTGGGTAAAAATGAGAACTTATCCTAAAAGCCTAATTCAAGGAATTGCCATCAGGCAGGAGGCTGGAAGCATGACCAATGGATTCAATCAAATACAAATCAACACAGCTCCAGTGTCCAGTACTGAGCATCAGCTTCCTGCAATAAACAGCAAACAATCCGGAAGCTAAAAGAGGCTTACAGACATTATTTGATGAGTAATTCTGCCTAGCAAATACATTCAAGTCATCAGATAAATTATTCACTCAGTTCTATTGATTATGTATTATCAAAACAGCTAATATTCTACAGTTACCTGTATCTGCTGCAATAAATTTTTCAGCTGAACCAAAAATTCTTTAGCCTCCTTTGCTTTATCTGAAACACCATTTAAAGCCTGAGACAGTTGTGCCTGCAAGAAAAAAAAAAAGTAAAAATTAGAGAGAAAATGCAAATATATTTCTTACTAATCCTTACTTTTAACAATTAACAATGAGCTAAAAGGCTTATTTGCTATCGCTTGTATTCTTACATGCACAGATTGTTTGTACTTGAAGAGAAGAGTAAAGATTTTAATTGTAATAAGTTTTAATAAAGGAGAAATATGCATGTGGGGGCAGTCAAGTATTGTGTCTGCACATTCCACTTTATTGCAGTGACTTTGTAAGTCAAAATACTTTTTCCAAGACAACTACCCCCACACATAAGGAAATAATAGTCTTACACTTACACAGTAGCATCTGTCATGCAGAAAAATCCCCAGGCACTTTCCAAAATAGTAGTTTTCTTCATCAAAGTCTGAAATCTTTTTAAATGCAGTAGATTCTACCAAATCTACAACTTCAAAGACAAATCTGTTTTCAGACTTCATAGTAGTGTCCCTTTGGGGCTCCAGTTTCCCGTGCTCCAACCCAACAAATGGGTGAATACTTCTGGAAAAGTCAAAAAAACCTTTTCCCTCAACTTTTGACAGGTGAGAGATGAGGACTTTATCAGTGTGTAAGTACACACTGAAGACTCAACTTCCCCTTTGCTCAGCTGGCACCTGAGATCCCTAAACTGAACGAGCAGCTTCTTGATGGACTTTCTGGGTCAGAAGGAAACTGTCTGGAGGAAGCCATGTTCTGAGTGTGCAGTCCTCACACAGCTTCCTCTGAGCCTGGCTGGGACTATGGAAGCCACACTCTTCCATCTGTCAGCCCGTGGCAAGCCCAAATCCAGCATTAGATTTCTGCCAGTGTAACATGGAGTGATGGGACGGGTCCCCTCGTTAGCATCAGTGGGGACGTTTTCTTTTGGCTGCTGTGCTGGGCCTTCCTCACAGGGCATGCGCCTAACATGGGGCTCTGGGCTCTTGTGCCAAGTCCTACTGGTCAGACCCTCTCTTCATGGCTCTGCTCCTTGGATGCACTTGGTAACTATCAGATTGCCAGCGTCCAAGTAATTATCCCCACCAAATGGACACAACAACTGACATAAGGAAATGGAAGATGAAATACCCTTGCTAGTGTCAGGCTCCCAAAAGGTTGTAGTCTCTTCTTGACTCCTTAGGACTAGAGGGTGCCTTGAGACACAGCCTTGTATGTAGGAAGGCACAAAAGCTATGAGCCTCTAAGAGGAGACCTAACTGCAATCCAGGAAGTCACCACTCATTCTCTGCTTCCCTCTTGCTCCTGAAGAGAAGTAAATTACTCCATCCCTGAAAAGGGCACAGCTCACCTCCTCACACTGGCAAAGTTCTGGGCTTACCTCCAGCCCAAAACATCCCCCACACATCTTCCCCTTGCGCTCGCTCAGTTGTGCAGGGTAGAAAAGAGCAGGCTTGGCACTGCCCTTGTGTGCATTGCACACCTCAGCTCTGAGGCAGCAGCGTTACGCTGGCACAGGAGCACCTGGCTAACCCTGCGCAGCCACATGGGCAGTGGGCACCAACCCACCCTTCCTGGAAACTGGAGCTGAATTATACAGAAAGAAGTCATCCTCGCATTTTTTCCTCATATTCACACAAACTTTCCCCTTTAAGCCCAGTTGAAGGCATCACATCAGTGCTAAATCTGAAAATGGAATATGCTTTTACTATGAATTACAACTCCTTTGTAATAAACGTAATGGGAAGATCAACGATTACAGTGTTAGTTGCTCATTAATTAAATATTTAATATTCTCTTACACAGACTCCTGCCACTTCACAAAAATGTAAAGCAACCATGTTTGATATGAAAGCTACCTGAGGTCACAGAAACAAACTAACTCCTTGAAAGGGTCCCCAGTTTCTGCCAGGCCAGCTGATCAGGACTTCAGATCAGCTCTCTGTGGGCTGATTGTGGTTGCCATAATTTAAAGCTCACCATTTTTGATTGCACTTTCCACTCCACCCACAAGGCGTGTTTGAGCCTTTGGTTTGTCCAGCTGACATATGACAAGGTGGAACTGGTATATGACAAAGCAGCGGGGAGGAGGGGGCAAAGCATCGTAAGTTCTGCCAATGACTGGCCCAAAAAAACTGTCCCAGAGTTTCTGTCAAATCAAAAACAAGGATTGGTCCTGACAAAACTAAAACTTACACTTTTCCAACATCAACCTTCACTCCCAAATCAAAGTATATTTCGCCAGATAAGAAGAGGCAAAAGTTATGTGCGGTCATCGCGTAGAAATCTGAACCAACACAGATGACCTGTAACCAACATACACACTGCTGTCAATTCGCGCAGTCATGCCCAGCTCCTGGCACGCTACCATTGCGAGGGACTGGAATAGAAACTTGACAAAGTCATTGATCATATGGCTCTTAAGTGAATTTTCGTGTTCATTAAAAACTGTGGTTGCATTAACGCGACTGCAGCATGGAACCAAGCAGAAGACCAGATCTCCATTTACGAAACCCACTTAGGGATAATAGCCTTGTTTTTCAAAGCATTTGTAAAGGATACCTTACAAAGCAGCGGAATCTAGTCATGCACTTCCCATTAAAATCAAACAGAACTACATGAGTAAGCACTCAGTAAACCAACCAAACCATAAAAAATGCCCTGTACGGTCAGAGCAATCCAGCGTGCTGCAGAATATTTACTTGAAGCTAAACCGAAATGCTACAAGCTCCATGGACAATGACTCCTGACAAACGGTATTCTACCTATGCTTGTCCTTACTTGGTCTTGTAACAAAAAAGCGAGGATTCTGGAGATGGAGACTAGGTTTCTACTTCTATCAAATACAGGAACAGAGAGATAATGAGGGTGAGCAATTAAATCCGGACAGGCATGGAAGACTGATGCTTCCTTTGATTTTAGAAAACGATCCAGATAATGCCAATGTCCTTTTTCAACGAAACACTTCATGTTCATTTAGCTTGTTTTCCCTCCATCTCTCTTTAGCAGCAGGTTAGCTATTGATTAGATAAGCTTACCCTGGTGCTGAATGCTGAAAGAGCCCTCATGTTTTTGGGAACACAACTCTTCACGCCAGCAAATAACAGCAGGCGTGCAGACTCCAGTACTTGCCTCCAGCCGCCTGCCTGCCCTTCACAGGCCTGTCCAGCTGAAGCTTGTTTCAGCACTTCTGTGCACATATAACCATTTAGAACGTGCAGAACTGAAACGTGTCCACCAGCATTCCTCATATTCACAGGTCAAAAGGCCTACAAACTTAAATCTGTTCTGGTATGAGGGCCTAAACCAACTTCCCGGGCAGTAGACTTGTGCAGTTTTACTTAATAACCTTCAGCTGTTGGTCCAGATGCGCAGGTCATGTAAGTGAATACCGCGGAGCCCTGATTTATGCTGCTGGGGCCCTCTTTTTATTTTCTACCATTTTTCATTTCTCTGAAGGAGAAGTTACATACTGCAGGGTAATGAGGAAACCTGCACCATTAACAGGGACCAACCAGTCTTGTACAGCCATCGAGCCAGTAGCACAGCCAGGGGGAAATGCACTTCTCACTGCACAGTCTGAAACACTGCACAGACAAGTTGATACGCTCCGTGATTTCCCACAGAATCACTATGTAAGGCCCAGACGAAGGAGAAGTCAAACACTCTGAACAGAAGGCTAATGCAGAAGTGGAATGGAAATGGATCCTGAAGCTGAGGATGGGCAGGGACTCTGGAAAAACGATTCTTGGGTCAGTTGAAAAACCGGTACTTTTAAGTTCGCTGTTGTGGGATGAAACTGTGTCCTGTGAGAGGAGGGGACATGGCACCGGCAGCTCTTTTTAAGGGAAGAACACCAGACCCTGGCCTTAGAAGGAGATAAGCGGGTGCTTATCGGCCGATGTGGAACAACTGCCAATCTGCCAAACCGACCGGGCTCAGCGTGCTCATGGAGAGGCCTTCCCACCTGCTTCTCCACCAGCTGCGGCGGGTTCTCCAGGGAGAACACATGAAACTTGCACCGCATTTGGCATACCATTCGATGTACAATACTTCAATGCAAGCAATTTATGGTTTGGCCAAAGTAACTACAGGTAACAGACTTGTAGAAATTGCTGTATACGAGAACTATTTCTAAGCACAAGTATCTAATTCCAGAGCAATTTATCTGAATGACTGTGAGCTGATGATTTAGGCTGTCTGTCTGTACGGTTCCACTGTATTTATCTTCTTCCAAGTGCATTGTTCTGGGAAAAATAATATTCACAAAAGCCCAATTTCAGAGTCCCCAGATTAGTTAATTTTGAGTCTTTTTTCGCTTTCACTAGAATTTTCACATTAAGATAGAGTCTGTAAATCAAGAGAAATCACATTTTGTGATACTATACTCCCAGAAAAAATGCAGTAAAAATACAAACCAACATGCTCTTGTTCATTCTTTTGACAACAGGAAAGACAGAAAATGATTGATGGCACTCTGATTATACCAGAGTTTTTCACATTGTTCAAAAAGGCACTACCCAGTTTTAAGTCAAGGTAACTTGTAATACAACACACACTGGTCTCTCACAACCCACAAAACATTAACCACATTTAACAGTGAGCTCAGTCGCTGCTCATTTCAATAATTCTGCTCAGAACTGGATTCTGCCATTAGCAAAAGTAGCAATACCTGCAAATTTGTGATATGCTCCTTCTGAGTCAAGACCTCCCCTACACAAATAACAGTCACATCAGTGAGGAGGTGGCTGAGCCCTTGGCAGAGAGCATTCAGGCTCTGACACACATGTTGAAGGAGCTCGTCTTTCTCAGGCGGACAAACTATGCAGTTCACCACAAGTGGCATTTTTTGGGGGTCTTAAAACTGAAACTCCATTTTTTTCCTTACTAAAAGTCTTAGGCTAGCTTGTGCTCAGCCACTGCATGGCTGAAGGATGAGGAGACCAGTCTGGATTTTGTTCTTCCCTGCCATGTCTGAAAGGAGCTCTCCAGGCTCCCTTCAGTGCTAACCATAGCACAGGAGGAAATCCTGTGGCCAGCAGAGTTAGCCAAGTGCTCTTTGCACAGCCTGTAGGAGAAGTCCTTTCCCCTCAGCGCAGCTGGAGGCTCCAAAGGGCTGCTCTCAGCTCTGAGGTTTTAAACTCCCCTCTGTATGTTCATATGTATTACCTAATAATTTTTCCAGGGTCCATCGTTCTTGATAAGAATGAACTAACTTCATACACTTTACAAACTTTTAAGGTCATGTCTTGCTCTTTATTCAAATAGTTGCAAAGACTTGTTTTTCACCTGGCGAGTGTGCCCAAATGACCAGCAGCTCTGCCAGAACTCGGGAAACTGCCTGTGCTGCAAAGTGATTGACGCAGAGATCTCCCCATGGGACTCCGGGAAGGGCTAAGGAGCATCAGTTGCAGGGAAGAATGAACCAGACCGCAATGTTACGTGAGACAGAAAAGGCTGCACTTGTCCCTGGAGCCTATCCTGCAATTCCTCGCTCATTTTTGTGTCATGAAGGTCCCTCCGGCCATTCCTTCTGGCCTCTTTGGGAACTGAGGGGAAGGGAAGATCTCTTTGAGGCTCAGGAGACAACATGATGTCCCGTGAGCCTCCCCATCACGCTTTCTCGCCTAAAACCTTTGGGTGGCTGCGGGCCACTCTCTGTCACTGGCGCAAAATGGTGGGAAATAGCTGTGGTCCCACAGAGTCCCAGGCGAAAGGGTGGCAGTGAAATGAAGGAGTGAGCCTCCTGCCCGCTCCCGCTGCTCCCAGGCCTGGACAGGGTGGCACAGGCCCTGTGAATGGCAAACAAGTTGGCGGGGCTGGCTAACCCCGGGTGTCTGCTGGGTTTCAGCCTGAGATTTGCCGGCTGGCATCAGGCAAGGCGACCGTGGGAGGGAGTCTGTGGGGTGCCAGAAAACCCTGAGCAGAGGCCATGGGGTGGCCGAGAAGTCAGGAAGGACTGGCGACCCACGAGCACGGTGCGAGGGGACGGACACCTGGGAGGATGATGCACACGAAGCGGCCCCGCGTCCCACAGACTCCGAAGCAACGTCGGGGCGTCAGCGCGACGAAACCCCGTCGGCACCCCGGCTCCTCCTGGCCGGCGAGCGGGCTTACCTTGTGCTGCTTCCACATGGCGCCCAGGGCCTTCACGTCGTGCTTGCCGTGCCTGCCGTCCTCCAGGCACTGGTAGCAGACGGGGCTGCGGCAGCTCACGCAGTACATGCTGTAGTGCTCCAGGTCGTGCTCCGCGCACGTCGGGAGCTTGCGCCCGCCGCCCGCCCCCTTCCCGCCGCCGCCGTCGCC
>VXAL01007184.1:221365-248043 GCA_013399475.1 Chauna torquata
TCCAGCGAATAAGTGATCGCGCTCTCTGCGGCTGGGGACAGCGAGAACATTTTTTAAAGGCTCTCCGCACGGCGACACGTCTGTGCGTGTTTACACAAACCCATTGTTTAGGTAGCGGGCTCTCCTTATCCGTAGCAGCCTCTTCTCCCCGCCCCGAGGGAAGGAGGAAGGAGGAAGCTCGCACTAACAAACTGAGAGCGTGCGTCTCCTCCGCACGCTCCTTACCCTGCCGGAGCACAACCGCAAAATGCCGGGCGCTGTTAGAGGTTAAGAGCGAAAAAGCGGTTAAAAGGGAAGCGCGACCCCTGCTTGCGGGGTCTGGGGCTGGAAGTGTCACGAGTGGGGAGACGTGCCGCACCGCCCCGCGCTGGCCGCGGGGCCCCAGCAGGGATCTGCTGAGAAAATAAATCGGGGACGACAGCTGAGAGTTTATGAACTGAAACTAACCGTCCTCAGAAGAAAGAAACCAGCAGTGGGAAATCCCCCGTCTGTTTTGTTTACTCTACGTGTGCTTAGCGTAGCTGTAACAGCGGTTTATTTTCATAGTGAAGAGATCATACACAAGTGATTCACTGTGTTTATTCGTGTAAGTTGTTTAAAAGCCACGTCTGTATTAACTTCAGCTCCGTAAGCAGATTCTATTTTTTTTTAAATGGTAGCTAGATGTGTCAGAGCAGCTTTTAAAAAATGCAGTACTGACTCGTGTCGAATGAAAAAAGAAAAGAAAGACCATGTTAACCACATCGCCTCTCCTCACAATGTCTCTTAATGCATGATGAGCATTTTGTGACACTGGGTAGGAAAGAGTTTCTAGTTTCAGGTTTTGTTTTTGCCAGGTTATTAAAACTGGTGCTGCATGGACGAGAGGAATGGGGACAAAGAGTACGAATATATCAAAGGTTCCAGTTTTTTCATTCTTTCCTTTCCGCAGTTCTCCTTGTATCTTGCTTAGAGATTCTCATGACAAGCTGAGGGGAAAGAAAGTCCTGGGTGGTTTAAAGCTTTGTAGCTCCTCAGCTCATGGTTGAAAGGGGCAGGTTTGTCCTCTGGCACATAAAAAAAAAAGCACTGACCCACATAAACCTGCCTGTCTTCTGTCTAGGTATCTTTTTCTTTCATGTGACCTCTGTGCCAACACTTGCAGTTGATAGAAGGACTGTGTTTGGGCTGCCTCCGCCCAGAAACCTCAGCCATGCAAGAAATGTTCTGAAATACTGCTGATTTCACAGCTACCTTATGCTACTACATCGCAAGAAAAAGCTGTGGGTGAAATGTTGTTATCTTCGTTGTCTCTGTTCTCTGCTTTACCATCTGTCAGCAATGGGAGTGGATGTATAATAAAGATTTCTTGCATATGTACAGGTGAATCCAAATCACAGTTTTCAAGTATATGTTGGAAGCCATAATCCTAAGGTAATTGGGAAGGCACAGTAGCTTTTTTTTTCCCCTGGACTTTTGCTTTCTTTCCTTACCTGTCTTCTGTGTCAGGTGCCAGTGATCATAATGTGTATATTCGCAACAGCAGCTCTGAGACACATTAACAAAACTGTTTGTCCAAAACTGGACATATCAGACAGGAAGGGATGAAAATGAATAAGTATGAACACCAAACCCTACCAGTACGTGTTTACAGGTGCTTTTTAGCCATCACCAGCAAGTTCCAGAGTTCTAATACAGAGAATTTTAAATTTCCATTTTGACCATTACTACAGTTTACGTAAAATTGTAATATTGTTTGCCCTTGGCTACAGAGGGAAATGGCAAGAAAGAAAGCATCTCTGAAGTACCACTGTCATCAGTCAAACTGAACTTTCCTCCTCCTTTCCACAAGCCTGATATGGCCCCAGAGCATATGTCCATAATAGATGGACATATATTTGCAATGGAGACCAAAAAACCGACCTGGTCTTCTCTGTCCTGTGGTGTGACTTGTATGTCATTCAAGATCTTTTTTCGCATCTGTTTATGTTGAGGAGAGCCATGGCTTTGAGAGAAGGAAGCGCTGTGTGGTGCAGTGCTCCAGCTCACCCATCCTACTGCCCCAAGGCAGCGCTTGCTTCTAGGCGAGCGTAGAGGCTGAGTGCAGAAACGTGCATCCGCGCGGCACCGCAGGCAGCAGACAGAATTAGCACCTGCAGTTACTCTACTAATTGCTCTGATGGGTTTAGGCTGCAGAGCACGGATTTTCCTCCTCATGACAAATGTTCATCTATACAACTGTAAGCACATTACTGACGATGGAGGTGAATAATCAAACCACTGCTATCATCTCTGCTACTTCAGAGGCCAGAACGGAAACTGACCTAAGCATTGAAAACTGGCACCGAGCTTGAGTGATCCCTGCAAACCCCACCGACTATTTGGACACCCCTAGTTTCGCCAGGAAACACATCCTACTGAGTAGATCCCACTGATGTTAATGGAGTTATTCCTAGAGCTCAGCCTGATCAGCCTGACAGAATCGGGCCTTTACTATGTTTTGTAACCAAGCCATTCTTATAACGGAGATGATCCTGATGATTTTTCCTCTTTTCATGTCCAAATGAGTCTTTAATCTGTTAGAACTGTAACTGCACAGGATAACCTAGAAACCCTATTCTGGCAGTCATGGCTTTGATCTTTATTTTAATACTTCAGTATCACTAATATCATCCCCTTAAACTATTTACCCTTCGTAAGAATTCATTATCATCTTTTATATCCTCCTGGCAGAAAAAAAGCTAATGAAGTTTCTTTATAAATTTATTAAAAAGAAGATGAGGCAGGTTGCAGTACAACCCCTCAGTAAAGAGAGATTTTATTCATCCTTTTGTCTTGTTTTATTGCTTATAACTTCTTTTTTTTCTTTGTTTTCTCATTTCTTTTCACTTCTTTATATTTTAGATTGCCCTCACACATTAACCCCTTTCCAATTAGTTTTCCCTCTTTTTTTTTTTCCTCAGCTTTTTTGTCTTCAAAAGCTGTCCACCAAGGTCACTTCACTTTCTTCAGTTTTCGTCTCTTACCGCGGCTGTTTCCCCACCCATGGGGAACTTTTTGATCCCAGTATTCCAGCATTGCTCCTGCTAACGAGCATCACTCAAAGCACACATCCTGCAGTTTGAAGGGTAACAGAGAAAAAAAAGGATCTTCTCTCCACAGGCACTTATTCCATTGCAAAAAGAACTACAGAGAGAGAGAGTTCACAAAAGCGGAGAAGACAAAATGCATCTGGGCTAATGGCAGCAGCGTGTGTGGCAGCGTAAGGTGAGGAGTCCCGCTGCACCGTTATCGATGCATGTTGCTCAACTAGCAGGGCAGGGTGCCCTCAGCAACCACTGAGGACAATGCAGCTGCAGCTGCTGATCGTCTCTGAAATTTAGGCTAGCGTACTAACCAGTGGATGTGTGTTTTGGTACGTGCACACACATCACACACTGGCATTGCTCTTACAACAAACAATGCGCCATGCCGTAACCTCTTCTCTCTGCTAGTTCTTCATCCCAGTCTTTACCCAGACTCTTCCTTCCAGCATCACTAGCCGCAGCTGATGCTGGTGTTGCGTGTTCTGTTTGAGGGGTGATGTGGCAGAGGCATGGGGCATTGCTTCCGCTGGGGATTAGAGGAAAAGCTGGTGCATGCAGTCAGTGGGGCAGGGCAGCTTTGGAAATGGTAGCTATGTGCTACCGTTCTTCCGTATTTCCTTGTGTTTGTAGATTTGCATTAGCTACATTATGTAGGTGCAACAGTTCTGAATTTTTTTCTTCAGCTTGCATTCAAGTATCTATTATGTTATTCAGGGTTTTTAAATGTTTGCACATTGATCTGTTCATGAAAGGAGAGAAGGCAGAGCTTGGCAGCAGCCCAGAAGAGTGCCACAGAAGCATTGCTGCTGATAAAAAGCTTATCTGTTGGCTAGCAGAAGACTGTATCTGTAGGATAAATGCAGCTACATATTGAATTTTCTCTTCAGAGGATTAAATCTGCCATAAAAATTATAATTCACAACAGAGGACAACCTATACAATGGAATTTTATTCAGACTGTCTGCTGAGTATATGTTTGTTGTGTTTGTTATGATGGTTAAATGGCAAAAAATAATGCTTGATCCTAAACGTTTCTTGACAAATACTCACACCTCTAAATGTACTCTAGCAATCTATGAATTAAATTTGGTATAGAGGAAAATGCCACTTTAAAGATATATGCCAACAAAAAATGGTAGGTTGGCACAAATTTCAGTAAGAGGTCCATTTCAACACTTCTTAACAAATTTGTCTTGAAAAGAAGTCACAAAGAAAGCACAAAAGGCACTAATCTATAATCAGGACTCTTGAAAAAATACGATCTCATGTCTCTGTGATGCTGTAAAAATCTTTCAGACTGAAAGCCTCTGGAATTACTCCAGGGACATTTTGACTTTTCTGCTATGTGAGAAACCCTCTCTTTGTTGCTGTTTCTGGAGTGAGATCCTCTCCTTCTCTGCTAGGATTCAAACTGTGGGCAGCGTCCTCAGAACGGTGCTCTTAAGAGGCAAGAGAAGGCAGCGCTGGACCCTGCACTTCTACATGTAGTGGAGACCTCTGTTGACTATGGGGTCATCATCAGCGCCTTCGCAATACAATTACTATAGAGAGCTCTTGTAGCATTTGCTGCCTTTTTTTTTTTAAGCTAGCGTGCAAATTTCTCACAGAGATGATTGCATTTCCGTAGGTATTATGGCAGAGATCGGATCATGGCTCTTCATTTTTTACCCTCCTGCAGCATCACTCAACTCAAAAGGCCCCTGTGTTCAATTACCACCGGGCTGGGACCGCGACAAGCCCGAACAGGGAGCGGTGGAGGCTCCCCGTACCGTAGCATCCCAGTCTGCTGCAGTCAGCTCACAAACTTGCACTCACCGTGCCCATTTGAGGATAAGGTTGCAGGAAGCTATCTTGACTTGTGGTCAGTCGTAACTCTCTGCCCTGGTCCTGCCTTGCCTCCCTGCTCTGCACAGCTGCCCCCGTGGTCATCCCGCTCTTGGCTAAAAGGAAAAGAAGCTTATCTGGCATTTTGAGAAGCTAGACAAAGAGAATGTAAAATCCAAACCTGTTCCTATATTCACTTTTGGCAGAAAGACTGGGAGGAGGTAGGAAAAAATGATGGTATTCAAAGCATAGTAGGGGGCAAGGGTGAGAGAAGAGAGACAAACACCCTCAACATAAGTGAAGGAAGAAGAGCAAATGATCTTAACATGCAAGTGCTAGCACTTCCTAAGAGCACAAGGTGGGCTGAAAAAACAATAGACACTTGAAAATGAAACGAGGCTAGGCTAGATATTTGTGTATACAATCATAAAGTGGATGCAAATTGCCACCATGTGGCAACCTCTCCACGTACAAAGAACGTACTTACATAAAGGGGATAGTGAACTTTCGTCCCTGAAAGAGCAGGCAATATTCTGTGAACTGAGCTAGAGAGCTGATCGCTTTGTGACTCACTGAGAAAGGTCTTTTATCAAGAGGAAGGCCTAAGTAGCTTTTCTCTAGTTCTACTATACATAAGAAAAGATAGATAGAAAATGCTATCATTGTTCAGCAAAAGATAAGAGTTAGAGAGGAAATTTCCCTGAGCCATAAAGGATCTATAAATACCCTAGCAGATGGGCTTTGCTTTTCTATTCTGCAAGTTGCTAGAGATCAGAACCTCTCACAAGGCCTCCAGGAACTGGTGAAAGACCTGGAGAGCTGTGCAACTGTAGCTACTGAGACAAAATTTCCATGAAGTTCTAGTGGGTCTGATCAAAACCTCCTTTGTCCTTTGCAATGTCACCCAGGAGCATTGAAAATCAGGAGGAGACTTGGAAGCTGCATGGGGAAACAAGGAGTAAGAGCCAAGAAAGCAGGATCACTAGGAAGAAATGTAGGAGATATTCGTGAGTGAGGCCCAGACTGAAGGCCTTCAGAGCAGGCTGCAGATGTGGGGACTGCCTTGGGCTTGCGCTTCTCTTTTTAGCTTGGTTTCTGTTGAGCGAACAAAAACTCATACATCATTACACATCACAGAATCAAGACAGAAGAGACCTCATTTGAGCACAGGACCAGGCTCAGCTGGGACTCATGCCTCGTCAGTTGGAGACTATACGAACACTGCAATCTGGAGTAAATCCATGCCACTGCTGTAAAGAGAGGTCCTTCATGCCACCACCCTACCCGCCCATTCTCACAGCCACAAGAATTAACCCATCCCGGAGGGGTTGGCGTCCAGCATCAGCACTTTGATTCACATGCACTGGTGCCTCCACAAGGACAGGAGTGGGAAGAAGCAGCCGCTGACAGCAGCTCTGAGGATGCTTCAAAGAGCAGTGTGGCCATGGCCTGAGACATCGGCATTAATCAGGTAGGGAGGCAGGTCCACAAGATGCCAAGCTTGATATATGTTTTTCATCAGTGCAGTGCCTCACCTACCTGAGTTTTATGCGCCCCTCTCTTTCAGCAGCTAGCGGAGGTGCCCAGCGGGGGGGAGGAAGTGGAAGCCAGCCAGATCAACCACTCTCACGTCAGCAACGGGTTGTATTGCTTTGTTACATTTTCTGATTTGAAAAACAGCTTATTCCTGCCTTTGTCCTTTCTTCCCCTTTGCTACATCTTCCTTTCATCTATAACAGTATGTTGTCACGTTATTAAATAAGTAGGGACGCTGCTTCCCTTTTCCTTCCAGTCCGAGCAGATCCCTTTGCACCCTCTGCAAAGTAGGACATCAAGGGACGTACAAAGCTGTCATCATTTACAGCACTGTGAAGCACTAGGCTAGAAGAAGCGCAAGGCCCTCTCTGGCCCAGAGTCAGAGGGTGCAAAGACAGCTGTGAATCCTGCAAAGCACACCAGACCAGGCAGTCTGGTCCGTCAGATTTAAATTCTTATTTATATTGATTTTGTGCCATTGTAACCACTGATTTCAACAGTATGAGCTGCTTTTTCGCCAGAGTGTGTACATAATATGAAGTATGCATGGAATCAAGTATATATGCCGACCAGTTCCTCTTTCTACTTCTGCAATAGCCCTGTAGGAATGGCTAAGCCACTTTCAGGCCCCCTATTCATTCCTCTAGTTTAATCATTTCTCAGAACACAGCATGTGGTAAACCAGAATTCCATAAATCCTACTTCTTCCAAAAAAAAAAAAAAAAAGCATTACCAATCTGATTTCAATTTTCTCCTCATACTTGCTGTGATACCCACAAAGATAAATGGAATGGTAATATTTGTGAAATACCAAATCTACTGCATGCATATTTAAAAACAAAGGTGTCAGCACATTATCCCAGCTGCAGAGAGATCTCCCCCCTTAACTTTTTCCTCCCAAGTCTCTTGCTGGGCTTTTGCCTCTGAGTTGATTCCACTTTTAATTTTATGTTTCCATGAATAGCAGAGAAATAAGACAGCTGAAGGGGACAGATAAGGGACTTAGTCCACAACAGCCACTATCCAACTCCAAATAGGATTGACTGGCTGAGTGCCCCGAAGTCCTCTATGGATATGCAATTTAACAGAAATAAAAAACTCCTCACACAAAGAAAAATGTGCAGGAAATATTAAGGCCACTTTACGAAACATAACAGCTTTGGCAATGTGTATGTGATTATAGCCTTAATTCAAACAAAATGTAAGATACGTGCTTTTATGTTACCCAAGGAAAAAAGAGTCCAGCTGATTATTTCATTTGTCCTTTTACCAAATGATTTAGTTTTTAGCAAGCCATTACTCAAGGAGTAATATAAAAAAAGGCCATATCACAGCAGCCCAAAAATGAACCTAGTCCAACTTGTCTTTAACAATAGCCAGTAATGGATACTGAGGGAAGAATACCAAACAGGAGTGTAACAAAACAGATGTGAAAAATATGATATTATGATAAAGAGAAATTGAGGAAGAGGAAAAAAATGTTAAGGCAGGTGGAGGAGCTGAAAGAATCCCCACAGTTTTGTAGGCAGTTATATTTATGTATCATAGTGATGTACGCCAGGTTTTCCTCACATCATGAGTGAGCACACATTGGTACGGAGGGAGTTCAGAGCGCAGAAGCAGCGCTTGCCGAGATCAGCTCTGCTGTGCATGGGCGCTCCATTGTTTGGCTGTGGAGAGGGAAGATCGGCTGGCCGGGCTGCCAGGGCAGAGCAGTGGGTATTTGCCCAACCAGTCATTTGTTTTGTTTTGTTTTGTTTCTTTTCACTTGAGCTATTTCTCCCAAGATGCAACCAGTTTCAAATGCAAGCAGAAATCATGCATTTTCGAAGTATGCGTTGGCATCTTTCTGCAACCATCCAGCTGGTCAATGGATTGAGATTATACCAATCCTACCACACTCCTTTGTCACAAACTCAGCAGATCTCTGCCCTGGTAGTATGCTATGCTGTCTCTCCCTCTCACTATCCTTCTTTTAAATTATTCCACTTTGCTTCACAACTTGCCTCCCCTTGATCTCCTAATAGGATGGTGACCCCCCCGATCCCTTTCCAGGAGTTCTGCCTGCAACTTAACCTTTTCAGACTGCCAAGCTTCCATTTTCTCCTTGTTTCCCTCCTGCTGTGCCACCAGTTTCATTGTTTCCTTTCTACATCTCGATCTTTGCATTTTCTTTCATTATTCTTTTGCTAGGAAAATGCAGTTTAGCCTACTCACTGCTGAATCACCACAGTAGTTGCTGAGTAACGAAAATCAGTGGAATATTAAAACATTCACAGTGGCTCATTTAGCAGCACAGCAAATGTTTTGTATGAAGACAGTGTGGTGATTTACATTTGCTTGTAATAATTGGAATGTTCCCTATTTGAATACTGCTTTTTTTTTTTCTTTTTTTAATCTAACTTGGTAAAACTGCGTCTCCATCTGTGATGCGCACACAGCACAGGTCAGCAAGTCAGAGGTAGGAGGTCGAGGCTGGGATGCATTTCACCACGCTGCGGCTGCCGTGGTAAGGGTGCCGATGCTCAGGTAGGTACCTCAGTTGCTCTGCAGACCTTTCTGCATCTATCTATCTATCTATAAATACTCATATACATGTATACGTGTGTGCAAGTCCCCGGCCTGTGCCTCTCCACCGACAGCAGAGGGAGCCCAAAGAACAAGGTCAGACTCACGCCAACCCTCAGATGGGTCGCAGTGGATGGTCCCAGTGCCACCTCTCGGGACTTTGCCTGCTGAAGCCACAGCAACAGCCCTGGCTAGGAGCTGGGGAGGTGCTGCGGGCACAAACCCCGGAGGAGAAGGTGCATCACTGTTTTGGCAAAATACCAGTTTGTACGACAGATCCCCACCCTACGCACTGTCCTGCCTGCTTCTGGGCATCAGCTTGTTCCTGGTCTTGCTGGCAGCTGTTTCTGTTCATATGCTGACTGTGGGTAGCGATGCCAGCTCTGAAATTCAGGATCAACTGACCATCATCCCTCAAGGACACGGAGCTGAACGACGAAGGGCTCCACTCTAAACACACGGAAATAGGCCATGCACCATGTCCGCAGAGCCCGTCATCTCTGACGCCGTCGCCTTGCCCAGGGCTTAGTGAGAGCGCAGGTCCGCGTGTCCCCGGGCAGCCTTCCTCGGCTCCCCAGAGCTGGTCCTGCCCCGGCCCCCTGAGGGCACTGCTCCCCTCCATGGCTTCTTGCCTGCTTAAACACGTTCCCCTCGTCTTCCTGGTCTTTTCCGAAAATGATACCAATCCAGGAGGGCTCACTTCGTCAGCTGTTGGGTAGGACAACGTCTTCGACCATTTCTCCAGCTGAAGCCATAATTGTATTTCAAACTAAGGTGCAACCACCACTGACAAACATCCCCTGCATGGGCAAAAGATGGAACTTCCTAAGCTAAAGCTGGAGTGACACACACTGGTGTTATCACCCACATGTAGTAGCATCATCACTGAAGTCATTATTTGAGATAACACAGGTCCCAAAATAGTAGTAATTTTTTTTTTTTGTACATGTAAACCTGTTCTATGTGAGTATATTTATGTAAGAAATACGTGGTGGTCAGTTCTGAGCGTATTTCAGCTTGCTTTTCTGTAGCTTCACCACAGCCTAGAGAAGGTGGACAGGAACTAGGGGTGAACGAGGGCTGCAAGAATTCTGGAAGAGGCTGCTAGGGTGACCCAACAGAGACCAAGATGGCATTTTTCTTCTACTTGTTTCTTCCTCTTTAATATTTAAAATTTCAAGTATTTTTACTGTGCCATTTGTCAGCCCATTACTAATAACTGCAATAATAAGCACAAGATCTCTGGAAGTATCAAGGTATGCTGCTTTAAGGCACTCAGTTTAACAGTATTATATAATAAGAAATTCAAACTGTTTTTCCTACACATTAAAATTTTCTATTTTTTATCTCTATATAAAGAGTAAAGATACTATGTCTTGAATCTGGAATATAGAAAAGAAGCTGCCTTCTTATTCCAGCAATACAAATACAACATTACAAACTACGTACATACAAACATACGTATGTGAATGCACACACAGCTCAGCCTGCACAGCTGTTAATAAATATGTATTTTGCATTTCGCCAGTAACTGCTGTTCAAAGTTTCTTTCCAGATGCCCAGGGATGAGTTAACATCACTTTGATTACAGGGTAATGCATTCCCTGTATCAAAAGCTAGCAAAAGGAACTCCTTTGATAGCAAAAGAGACAGCCAGTGGTGATTAAAACAAGCAAATGCTCTGAGGAGGTGTTTGAAGCATACTGCAGACCCTGATCAAAGCACAGGTACTGTAGGCAACATAAGGTTAGTGGGGAGAAGCAGTATCTTTTATTAGACCAGCTTGCAGTATTGGAGAAAATGGACAACTCTCGATGCAAAGGCCTTTCTTCAGATCTATCATTTGATCTAGTAAAAAGCATTATGTCTCCCTATATATGCTGCTTCTCTTGCACTTGCAGACCCCTCCTGAGACAATATTCCTATTGCTACGGTAGAGGCAATCTTTCTGACAGACGTGATTGATGCCACACTGTCTAACAGTTTATGGCAATAATTTAAGATCCCAATTATTCCAATACAGAAATACAGCTCCCAAAGAGAATATATTTGAATTGTTGGAAGAGAGCTATGTTAGAGAGAGACGAAACAAAAAGTTGAAAGATGTGTTTGTCTAAGCCCAACACTCCTAACACAACAATGGCTAAAACCTATTTTCTTACATCAACCATGGCACAAAGCTGCCTGACGTCTCTCTCACAGTCAGTCTCTGGCTCTGTGCAACTTGACTGCAGTGACTTCAGATTTTTGTTTGTTTCTTAATCTGCAGCCACCCACCCCTCTGCCCCTACCTGACTGTCTGGTTGCATGATCAAATGAGACGAAAAAAGCCCTTCCTTCGCTTTCACCCAAGAGCAGCAAGACTGGCAAGAAACACATCTGAAAGCAAACAGAGAGCTGAGAAGAGCCCTGTCTACCTCACACGCGTGTGGGGCTCACTGCTTCTCAGCTCTTCCTCATCTCTCAGCAGCAGCTTCCTCCACCCTGAGGACTTGTGACCTCTGTGGGGAAGGAGGCTGAGCGGAGAATAAGATCCTGAGCTACGTGTGATACTGGAAAGAGAAAACAGTGGGACAGGGATGGAGAAAGGAAAAATTAACTGGGATGAGAATTTTTGCAAAGGCAACATCTGACATAGAGACAGGCAACAACTTGGAGAAGAGCCTTGAGTTTGTGTTTGGGCTATATAAGGATACGAAATGGGTTTTGGGGTGGGAATTGATTTATCCTTAAAATAATTGGGTGCCTCAGAGAATTCTGGGGTAGGACTGAACTGGTGTGAGGTGAGTAAAAGCCCTGGGAGGCCAGTGTGTCTGTTTTGTGAGATGCTTGTTTGAATCTGCCTCCCCTTCGCCAAGGTGTGCTCGAGGTTCCTCCAGGGGAAGGAGCAAGGCAAGGAAGAGTGGGGCAAAATGATAAGCCAAGTCTTTATTTTTTGTGATACTAAAATGAATACTTCCATGAAGCATTTTGATCGAAGGTAATGCTGACATATGCTCCAGTTACAGATCTGCCAGTTTGCTTCCAAATTGTCTGTGAACAAAACATTTTCACCAGTCTACTGTGCTGCCAAACAGGCAGGCAAGCAGGAGTGACACGGAGTGGCTGACTAATTTCCAAATGTCAAGGTTTGCCTTTAACTCTCTCTCCCCCCGTTTCACAGAGGCAGGCTGCCCATTTGTGACTGCAGTGCCCTGGGCAAGAGAACTGTTATTGCTTCCTGGATGCTGGCTACAGATGCTGCGCACTGCTCCTTGACATGTTCTGAAGTCTTGTCACAAAGTAATCCCTGGGGAACGTGTCTTCATCTGTTTCTTCAGGGACTGCTTTTTCCAATCTGTATAATATAGTGTGAGGATCTGCTGCAAAGTCCTGTGCAAATGTCAGCTGCTCTTCGCTTGTCAATGAAGAGCTGAGCTCTTGTTGCGGACGCTGGGTTTTTGCAGTACCAGCATTACCTGCTTACTCCTTTTACAGGCAGATAAGGTACATTGTCTACAAGACTCTTCAGAGAGCGCATATATAGTTTAACAATAACACATCTCCAAACGCATTCCGTCTCACAGACAGAAGACACAGCATTTCCCAAAATAAACACATCCCCATCTATCCAATCCTTCCATGTTCCTCCAGACAAACACCTAGTGAAAGAGATGAAATTCTGACCTTTCCCTCAAAAGCAGTCCACAGACTTTGCCTGACCAGAGAATGGCACAGAGGAGGTCTTCACCAGGACCGTTGTGTAGCCCTGGCACATTAGCTCCAGGCACGTCGTTTGCAAACCCCCACCAGCTCTCAGTGACAGGAGTGATTCTGTAGCTGTCAAAAGCCAGACCCTGTGGTATATCCAGAAGTAAACAAGAAGCTCCTGCAGCTGTTGAGAAAGAGGGTGTCAGAAATGTCGATCGGTTACTGTCCACCAAAGACTGCTCACACTATGAACCATCAAAGGGTTTTGACAGCTGTATCCTGCCACAGCTGCAACTTCTGTGAAAACTCTCCAGGGAGATGCCAAATAAGTCACGTATACGTGGGTAACCATGGAAAAGCGACATGCAAAGAAGCAAACAAAGATGTGAATGGAAAAATAGGAGCTCTTCATTATGCACATTAACTGAAATTTCAGAAGAAATGGGAGAATCAGAGAGCACCCTCTTCCCTGCATGCATTTCAGAATAACTGTTCTTGTTTTTCTTCTTTTCCCCCTCTTTTGACTTCTCCTTTCTGCCTTGCTGACCGTTTTAATAACTGTTTTGTGGGTCCTATTTTCTCAGCACTGTTTCCAGCAAGCTTTTCATTTCCTGTTGGCACATCTTTCTTTCTTACTTCTTCTTTGTTATCACTTGCTACGCAACTCACCCAACTGCTGGGGTGATATCCCCAGAGCAAGCACTTCACATTCGCTTCTTCTACCCCGTTTTCTTTGCTCCAGCCAAATCCCCAATGTTTTTTGAGCTCAGCTCTTTCTTTTCTGCAGAAATCTTAACCTCAGAAGAGGGTCTTCTTATCTCTTCACCTTTTTCTTACTTCACTACCTCTTTTTCAATGTCATTATCTCTCTTTTCCACCACGAACACAACCACCACAAAGCTGCCCTTATGTTTCTTGTTTTCCAACCCCTGCTTAGACTCTCCTCATTGAATTTCCCATAAGGATCCCTACAAAGATCACAAGACCTGCAGAAACCCCTGCCAAAGTGATGAAATATGCATAGGCTCTACCTGCACTGATAGCGATAGCCCCTTCAAGCCTCCCGTGTCAGCTATGAACTCTGCTGTTCACATGGCATCCTGCAAAGATGATAAACCGAGCGTGGACTCCCACAGAGAAAATAAAAACCAGAAGGGCTCCCCTGGTGCATTTCATTACACTGAGGCTTCAAAAAGATAGCGATAAATATATTCAACCTTTGCAAGACAAGGAAGTACAGCCAAATGCTCCAGAATGACTCATCTAAAGGCGTTTCATGAATGTGATGGAAGTACGCAGCACTGAGTTAAGATACAAGGGCAATATAGAACAGGGTGGCATAAAACTTAGGAAACTTCATAGCAAAAACAGGAGATAGGGAGGAATTAGAGCCTGGAACTTCAAAGTTAAGTTAACCCAACTGTTGCATATACAGGCAATCAGGACCAAGACAGCTTAGACACACTTAAGTCTGTCTCAGCACCTTGCCACACCAGGCTCTCCCCATGTTTGTGCCTAGACTATAAAGTGTCCAACACCCTAAACCCTCTGCAGCTTTGCTAGTTCTTTGGCCCATATTGCAGCCATCCTAAAGTAGGTCTAGCATGGTTTAAGCTGCAGAGGACGTACAAAAGGGAATATCCTTGCAGATGGGGCTGTAGTCTTTTTGACAATCCTAAAAGCTGAAGTAGTTAGTGATTTCCCAGCCACTAACATAAATAAATTATAATAGGAAAGCGGGCTGGAAACGAGCTCAGTCTGCGTGAAGTATGAGAAGGAAGAGAGGTCAGATACTGCTGCTGTCTTATCAAAGCAGGGACAGGAGAATAGTCTGTGATCTTCTTACAGCCCTTCAGAGAGGTTCTTAGGTATCAGCCATGGCTCTGTCTGGGGCAAGGCTGCTAAACAGACTTGAGCAACTCCACCCTTTAGAGCGAGGCAGCATGAATGTACAGCACCTCCAGCCAGCCCCATCATGGATGTGTCCCTCCTTCACTGACTAGCTCTCCCGAGGCTTTAAAATGACGTGCATGACACCACTACTGACATCCATGTATGCAATTCATTTTGCATTAGCAAATTTTGCAGGCGAAGCTTCTGCTCAAAGTCAATAGATTCAGTTTCAACTGTCTTAAAATGTAGCTCATTTTCTCTATGGGTCCTTTACAAGTCAGCTTTAACTTGATTTTTCTACCGTTTTTACATAACCATTTGCTTCTACACCAGAGAACAGGTGATGACAGCTAAACAGAAATTTATTCCTGTAAGACTTCAACAGAGTTGAGTTTGGTGATGTGCTTAGCCTAGCTTGGTAGTGCTTCCTTCCTCTGATATTGATATTTCTGTTTTTGATCAATTAATCGGTTGTGATCGTGGGTTTTTAATAAACTGACAACACAGGAAAAAACAAGGTCTAATTTTCTTTTACGGCTGTCTGCTACCTACCTCATGAGCATGAAACATTAAAAGATTTACTAATACCACTATTTTTAGTCATCTTTTAACCTACATTGTTCTTATTTATATTTCACCTGTGTATTTAATTGTGGCCTATTATTTATTTATCCTTTATCTTATTTTTTCACCTGAATACCAGTCAAAATGAAGCAATGCATGGTGATTGAGAAAAATTACCATACAAGCAAAATTTAAAAGAATGTAGTTTTGCAGTTCTGTAGACTGGGAGGAAGGAAAGAGCCAGAGGGGGATAATGCTTTCTTCAGGCTAGGCTGGCTCTGTCACCTGAGAGGACAAAATTAAGACAGCAGGGCATTGCCAGTCTGCACTTCCACTGCCATCTGAGAAGTGCCCAAGGGGAGTTGCGCTTTGCTGGCTCAAGCTATTTGCCTTCCCATCTGCTCAAGTTGATTTAGAGAATTGTGTTATGCAACCTGCTACATTCCTGCTATGCTGATGGTCAAATGGGTGTGGCAGCACACTTAATGCTTCCAGGAGAAGTGTTGAGGAAAAGGAGTGATTACTTCAAACCAGGCTTTTCAGTCTGCGGTGGTAGAGATATTCCTATATGGAAATAAAATAAAATAAAATAAAATAAAATAAAATAAAATAAGAAATAGAAATGATCCAAGGAAAACTGAAGATTAAAACTGAGATAGGCTGAGGTGCACCCAACTGTATCAGCAAGGAGTAACAGCTTGAAAACCAGTCAGGACAAAGCTAAAGACAGATTATGTGCACAGTTGGGGGTTTGGCAGTGAAACAGTGACGCTGTCCTAGAACAACAGCCTAGGGAATGGTCACCTGCAGTCCTTCAGATCCTCTTGTATCACTGACAATATGGGTAGGAACATTTGAAAATCACACGTGTTAAGTGTCTGCCCTTGACTAAAACAAAAAAACATTTTAGTGGGTATTTATGAAATATGATAAAACATTCCTATCAATGTTTAGTTTAATGAAATCCCGCCTCAAATTACCTACATTTTCTGTGATAGAACTATCCGACAGTGTCCTTCACACAGGCCAGTACTACAAATGGCAATCTTTCCTTCTCTATCCCTATTTATGTTACTCACCTCTCAAGTCCATTTGGTAGACCTGTGTTGCTATAAGGACCTAGCTCCCCAAGGTAAGAGGGTAACAGAGCAAGTTTGTTTAAGTGTGTCTGAAACACAACATTCAGACTCTTGTTTGAGTATGTCTGAAACACAACATTCAGACTCTATAGACATCCAGTTGCTTTTCAAGAGCAGGGAGTAGTGGTTGAGGGAATAGTCACGCAATGATCAGTGTGACCAACTGTTTTCAGCTCAGCCTACCTTTGTTTATTCCAGTGGTGAAGAAGAAGCCCAAGCACCATCACTGCACTGATGCGGCAGGGCTGCATGCATCTATCTCAGGCGGTTACGTCACAGGTTTGTGCTACTTGCCAAAAGCTCATTTTTGCCAGGAGCGGTCTGAGACGTGGCTCAGGAAGGTGTGGACTTACAGTATGAGATGCTAAAGAGGCCTTACCTCCCTTGACAATACAGTTGTAACCGCTGCTGGCTTCAAAAATCTCCTATGTGCACTGATTTGGCTCTATGCTGCGCTGCGTTTCTGCGTTGCAAACATCTGCAAGAGTCATTGCTGCTGCTGGGATGCATTTGACTTTTGTTCATTTCAAGCTGGCCACATCCTACCTGAGATACAGCCTGTTCAGGGCTCTATTTACTCAGAGTAAGAAAAATAACAACAGTGTATCTGCAACAGCTACAGTTAGCCTTTGTAGTGTATTTATAAGTCCATTTTTGAAAAACTGAGTGAGAACATTTGTCCTAGGAGATTAAAAGAGAACAGGAGTGGCAGACTGAGATTTCCTTTGCTTTCAGTTATAATATTTCAACACCCTGTGATGCCTCAATTGCATGATCCCTCTGGGATTGGAGGGTTGCTCCAGGGTTGCCCAGCTGCTGAGGAACACCGATACTCCATTAGAGAATGAGCACCCACTTAGTGCAGTCAGCATCTCTGCTTGGCTTCCTCAGCCAGGTCCTGAGCTACTTGTCTGCCCCTCTTCTGCAAAACACTAAGCAACCCCTCTGCCTGTCCCCGTGGTGAAATGCACCCACTTGCAGAGGGCAGAATCAGGCCACTGCCTCGACTAACAGCTTACATCAGCTCGTCTTTGAGGTTGGGGACTGATTGCACAACGAGCAGGACATGTGCAGGCCTTCTATAGTGAGCTTATCCCAGCTTAGGACCTCACCCAGTTCCTTCTACAACTGAAGTCAGTGGAGAGGTGGTCACCGATTTTAGTGAGATTTGGATAAGATTTCGTGGGGCTTGCCTTAGGAATGCCAGAGGTCTCCAAAACATATTAGGAAGCATCTTCCTGCCATTATCTCAGAAATTATCTTAAATTGTACCTTCTTTCAGTTTTAACTAGCTATGGCTATGCTGATATTTCATTAAATGAATGAGAATCACAAGTAATTCACTTTCAGAAACAAGCCTAGAGCAGAGACAGAAAAGTATTTAGGGTCTGAAATGATTAAAAAATCATGGTATTTTTAAGTTCTTACTTGCTTATCTTCTGATCTGTGACAGTTCACCGAAGTGATATAAAATTATCATCTTACGTCTCGCTCTAGCTGTCTCACAGCAGTATCAGAACAAAGAATGACTCGGCGAGAATAGAGCTGGTAAATATAAACAACTTCATCAAAAGAGCAAGTGCTACAGGATGCACGTAACCTGCTCTCAAAACACTGACAGAATAATGCTGATTCTATTCCAAACGCTTTCATAATTTTTGAAACATAAAAGAGCTAGTTCTTGTTATTTTTTGCTTACAGTTGAAAATTGTCAAGAACTGTGAAGTATTTTAAAGTTATTTCAGGTCACTGGTATTCCAAAAAGTTCTGAAAACTTGTAACTAAAAAGCAATTGTACTCCAAAAAGTGATCATGTGAAAATGATAAGTTGAATTCAAAGCATGCATACCTTGTACTCCAAATCTTGTTTCTCACATTGTAGTGGCTTTGTGGCCTTGTAAAAATTACGGTGTTTTTAAAATGTCATATTTTTTTAAAAAAGAAGCTGAAAGAGAAAGGAGAATGAGAAGACACATGCTCCCTTCACCTCTCAGATCTGTAAACTGAAGAGCTATAAAAGATCACCACTTTTGCCCCATTAGCACTCTCTGGGGATGGAAGTAGAAATCAAGTTATTGATGGGTCTTAAAACTGACTTTTAGGATTAATTTCACTCTAAAAAAATATATTTTTTAAGACTAACGACATTTACACATCAGTACAAAGTTGCTAGTTACTTATGCACAAAGTACACAAAGAAACAGGAGTCTATGAAGCAATGAACTTGCACAATGTCATGTTATCAAAGGCTCATTTTCATGGTAAGTGTTGGCATTGTTAGCAATCGCACTTCTGATGACTCCTGTTCAGGCAGTCTCTGTAGGCTTTCATCTTCCTTCGCCAATCTAGCAAAGAAAGACAAAGGATTCTTAGGTTCATATTTGCCGTGGCAGAATGATTCTTATTTTGCCAGACTTGCCAAAAATACTTCAAAAATCCATGTTTGTGCCTTCTAACTCATCTGTACACCTGTTCGTTCCTGTCAGAGACTGGTTACTGCTGCAGTGATTGGCTCGATCTGATCTCATTTCCAGCACAGATGACTGGTTTTCACAGCTTCCCTTCTTTGCGGATATTTGTTATCACATTTCCCTCTTGAGCAGTTTTGGTCTTTTGTTTTGTTTTGCTTTTTTTGTTTGTTTGTTTGTTTCCTTTTGCAACCTTAACATATCCTGTAGATGGCTTTTTTTTCCCCCCCCAAGGCTCTGTGTGATGTTCCAGATGGCACCTAGTTGTAAAATGGCAAAGAAATGACAGAATTATCATATGGTTTGATCCTGCCACATGTTGAGTTGTCTCCAACAATACAACAGGTGCCTAAAGTATGGGCAGGAATCATTGCACTCCAGAACAATTCTCACTTGGCAGCTATGGCTGTTGCCATTACTGTTCTCCCCCAGCATTTCTGCCAAGGAAGAAAAACTCTGAGGAGCAAAGGAAGCCAGAGGGACTTCACAGAGGTGAGATGAACTGAGCCTTTGGGCCTGAGAGGGTCATTTCTGATAGAAAAGGGGGGGAAAAAGATGGGTGAGTTGTTCTTATGCTATTTGAAATGTGAACTGCTTTGATGGCCTTTCTCTGACAGGTTCATGTCAGGCAAAAATCCGGTATCATAGTAACTTAAGTCAAGAAGTTATTTTCAGGCTTTATGTTTGCTGTATGGAATACATTTTAGTTTTAAATCCTGATTGTATTTCAGAGTTATTCCTTTGTCTATACCGTTACAAAGGTTGATTTCCCATAGTAAATAAGGCTCAGTCTTGTTGCTGTTTGGGTGCCACATACTTGAATGCTGCAAGGAGCAATGAACATAACTCAGCTAGTAGAACATCTGCCTCTGAGTCAGTAATTGCTGAGTGTCCCTGCATTGAATTTAGGGGTCACTGGCCTGCTGAATGTGCTGTTCTTTTATGAAATATGAAACAAAAATTCTAATCGCTTGTTGGCCATTAAATAACTAATGACAGTTTTCATCAGAGACCCACAATAGCTCTGCTCCTCTGACTGTGCCAGGTAATTACATTCTATCTACCTAAATGAACTTTCAATTATAAAGAGTACTTTCCTCCTCTAAACTATTTAGAAATAATGTTATGCACTGTTAAATTACTGCCCTTGACCTATCTCAGTAAGAGACAAAGAGACCCAGGTATATAGAAGGATACCCGACCGTTGTTCCACGGAAGCTTTGTCCCAGCCGCGATTCAGCATCAGGATTTTGTTCTCAGACGTGCAGCACTTAAGCCTCATGAACTCTGTGCAATTCGACCTGCTGGAAGCAATTGCAACCACTGACATCTGCTAATCACTCTCCCCTTCCGACAGCTTGCACAGACATGCAGGCTGTTTTCACCACCAGGCAGTACTCCAGTGCAGGCAGGAGGTGCTACATGATAATGGCATTCGGCCTAGCTCGACTGAAGGATATGAATTTTTTTTATGGCCTCAGTTTTGCGTTTGATTATTCAGCACAAATCTGTCTACTTGCATCTGTGGAAGAGGAAGGTCATTTTTCAGGAACACAGGTACATCTGAATATAAAATTATGCCTCTTTAAGAGCAAGCATTATAGCCATTCACAGCTGAAGAGATGTATTTATCTTCTGAGCAGTGTAATCTGCATCTATCTTGTGGAAATATGTTATCAAACAGATTTTTGTATTCAGCCTGAGAAAAAAATCTCATATGTAGATTTATTATGGGAGAATGCAGAAGAAAGAAATTATGTTTACTAACACTAGTTGAACATGATGGTATATAGAAACTTCCGTGTTTGCTTACCACTGAACATTTTGCAGAGAAATACTTCTTTTTAAAAAATGATTGACTACTACTCCCCAGTCAAAAATACTTCAAGGCAGATATTAAACTACTAGAGAATCTGCAATATTCTGCAATCTGTAAGCATAAATCATGCTTACTACTTCTCCACATCAGCACGCATCCCTTTTCAGCAGCACTTCATTTCTGCCCTGCAATTTTGCGTGCAGATTTAGAACTTCCGTCATTTTTACCTCAAATGACCTTGGCACAGCTTAGACAGCATCCTCAAGGTTCAACCCTGATGCAGATCTCACTGAAGGAAAGAGCCTACTCAGTGTCACTAGGATAATAAGACAAATACCCTTAAAGCCTGTAGCTCTGATCCCCTGGCTATCTACTTTCAGTAATCAGATTCTGGAAAGCTGTTACTGTAAGTTAAGAGTAAGCAACCTGTTGTTGTGAGGCTAACAAACTGAACTGAATGGCAGAGCAGTAGTAAAGGCTCCCTCAAGACATCATTTTGAAGAGGTAAATGATTTAGCCCAAAGCTTATCAGAACTATACGGAGCTCGTGGGAAGGATGGGGGAAAAATCCAAAGGTACTTTGTAGTTCTTAGTTTCTTTCGTATTTTTGACAGAAAAAGGAGACTAAGGGAAGCTATTCAACACCACCAAGAGCTGTGGGCATGAGGCTAGGTTATTACATAGTTGTCTCACAAAACTCTGTCGTATTCTTTCATGCCGATGAATTTTCACATAATACTGAAGTGATTAATTCTTACAACATACCATTGTTTCTCATTCCATTTTGGTGGATTTGCTTTTACCAGCTGATATGAAATAATAAAATTGCTTTCTTTGTTAATTACAACAGAAATTCTGAAGATGAGGATGTTGAAGTAGTATGAATTTGGTGGCATCCAAATGACACCTCTCTTTTCTGCTAATTAATGTAATGGGGAAGAATCCATAAGATTGGAGAGGTAGGAAGAAAAGACTGATTCTGTTACATCTAATTTAATAAAGTGAGAGGACAGGGTGAGGAGATTCTAAAACCAGTGTTGCAGAGCACAGAGTGATGGGCTATGGAGATTTATAGTTTGATCCAAGGTTAAAGAGAGACATGAACAAGCCAGATTTTGGCATCATCAGGAAAATAAATGTTTGGTTATCTTAAATCCCACCTTTTTTCTATCAGACCGAGCCAGAGTTTATCCTGAGCATGATCCCTATATAATCCTAAACAAGAATTTCTGATACGAAAGTATGGACTTTGACCCTTTCTTTTCTCTTCGCAACACAAACCACTAGCATTTGGTGACAGATTAGAGTTAAAAAAAAAAAACTGAAAGAGGAATTAGACCCATAGTGATTGCAGGAATGTAACTGGCTATTTGCCATACGCACCCGCTCTTTGGATTCTCATACTGCTTCTCACTGCTTTCTGCCGGGCATAAATTATTTCAAAAATCTGTATCATCTTAATTGTGAAAAGGAGAGAGAGAACAGAGCTCTGGTTATGGTAGCTGCTGTTTGTGAACAAAAAGGAAAAACATACCTACATGCACATTATTGCTGGCAGGTAGATGCCTTCAGTGGAGAAACTGTTACTCATACGCACTTACAGACCTCTATATACTAGTCCTCATATTTAACCTCTCTGATCCTTCCTTCTGAATCTATTGCCCTTGCTCTCTCGATCCTAATCAGCATTCTGCTGTATCTACCATCCCCCATATATTTTTTATCCTCCTGCTGTCAAAAGTTTGCTTTTTTAGTTCTCTAGAAAAATAGGAAGAGTGAGCAGTCTGACTGCTCTGCAGAGGAATACAGGGCAGAGTTACATATTAAAGAAAAGCTGAGAAAGGCAGCAGCAAGAGTGCCTGTGTGGCAGCTGAAGAATGATGGACAAAAGCAAAAGGCGGGGGGTAAGAACTAATGGTCAGAGACCACAGCTAACAGACATTGGTTTGGAACAGGGTCCATGCAAGGACAAGGACAGGAACTGGTGACAAAACAGCAACACGGGCAAGAGGAACAGGCTGGGGGGAGCAAACGGCGCTCAAAAGGGTGTATAACCACTAGAACCATCAAGAACTTTAAACTGAAGTCTGGATCCCCAAATCTCACTATTTGTCTGCTTCTAGCAATTAATTCTGGACCCCACAGACAGACAGACAAGGGCTGAGGTTTGTTTACTGGGTATCTGTGTGGCAGCAGACCCATAAAAAAAGCTTACAGCCTACTATTGCTCATGTTTATTCAGGTAGCTTAAATAGGAGAGATCCGAGCGCTGGATCTAAGGATAGCAGCTTTGCTGAGAACCTGCGTGGAAGCCACTGTGATACGCTGCGTGTTAGAATATACTTGGGGTTTGACCACTTAGGCGTAGATATGGAAATGTACATGGAAAATAAGTATCAAAATTGGGACTCTTGACAATTTTATTTAAAACCACTTTTTGATGTGGTTTTATGATGCCTAAGAATTGAATGATCTTTAGCTGAAAACCTAATTTCTGTTTGGATATGCCGCTATGTGGAGTCATGTATTGTGTGCCAATTATGCCCAGCATCTTCTAAATTCTCCTTATCCAAAGGACCAAATTTTACAGCATTCCCAGAGCATCACAGAACAGCATGATCTCTGTTCCAGTGATGAAACACAAGAGGCCTCATGAGAAATAGAGTATGTTCAGGCACTCTGACTACAGGAGGAAGTTAGTGATCATGCCTCACTAATTGTTAATTTGTCTTCCATACGCATAGTTTGTGATATCTGGATCCTGACCTGTCATTTGCAAGCAGTCATGACTGCAAGTTGACCCAATGAGAGACATCTTGCAAACACAAATAGGACTTAAAAATGCCAACGGCAGTGACAGATGAGCTCGGGTGCATCTTGTTTGGCAAGTTTAAGATACCCCTGCAGCACAGTGGACAAAATGTGACATTAGCCACATCACTTCAAAGTCTGGAGTCTTGCTTTAAATCACTAATGAAGGTGTCTTTGAGCAAAGGTGCTGCTTTGTGCAGGGTAGCTTGAAGCTGAGGCTCGTGTCCTTCTGTCAGCTCTGTTGGGTGGGTAACATTCAACTAAAGGGGCTAAACAGACATTTTGAGGTTGCTACACATTAACTGCTGCTTTATGTTCTAAGGAAAACTATCCCTAAGAATCACCAAGTAGGCACTTAAATAGATAGATATTTTTTTTACCATGACCTACCTTTAGCTCTCTGTGTCCCGGTTCCCTATCTACAGCAGGGGTAATAATACCATCTTCTGTTACAGGGGTGTCATAAGGAAGAATTCATTAATATTTGTAGATAAGTCAGTTATTATAGGGGAGAGCATTACAGAAAAGGCTGCAGGAAACTCTTGATTTATCAATCCAATATACTCTATAATGAATATAGATCACCACATTTGGAAAGAGGAGTATTAGTAAATGAGGTATAAATGACACACAGTTGTTGTGTATTGTCGCAATGAATGAGGAAGGGAAAAAAAATCACATAATATGTAATTAAAATATATCGTAATGCATTTGCATAAGGAAATGGCATGGGGCACTTCTATTTTGACACTTCTTAATTCTTTATGACATAAACTACATGTATTTTTAATGGTTTTCTTTTCTTTTTTTTTTTTTTTTTTGGTAGATAGATTAACAAAGAAGAGTTGAGTAACATGTTTCTTTAGCTTGGTCCTAGGAAACAACAAAGACTGAGAGATTTATACAGCTAAAGAAAGCTTGTTCTGCAAAAGAGCAACAAACATAACTGCAAAAGACTCCAGCTTCCACTATCACCATGTTGTAACTAGGCCCGACTAAATAAAGCTATTGCTTCAGATTTTAAAGGTAAGATAGCTAAGAATTTAGAATCAAAGAGTATCCCAAGCTGGAAGGGACCCACAAGGATCATCGAGTCCAACTCCCGGCTCCCCACAGGACCACCCAAATATCAGACCCTGTGTCTGAGAGCGGTGTCCAAACACTTCCTGAACTCCGGCAGGCTCGGTGCCATGACCACTGCCCTGGGGAGCCTGTTCCAGTGCCCGACCACCCTCTCGGTGAAGAACCTTTCCCTAACACCCAGCCTGACCCTCCCCTGTCACAGCTCCATGCCGTTCCCTCGGGTCCTGTCACTGTCACCAGAGAGCAGAGATCAGCCCTGCCCCTCTGCTCCCCCCGTGAGGAAGCTGCAGGCCGCCATGAGGCCTCCCCTCAGCCTCCTCTCCTCTGGGCTGAACAACCCAAGTGACCTCAGCCATACCTCTTCCCCTCTGGACTTCACCATCTTCGTAGCCCTCCTGTGGAGGCTCTCTGATAGTTTCATGTCCTTGTTTAACAAGAACAAAAGCTAGGTAGTGTTGCCAACTGAGAGATGAGTCACTGAGAACCCAAAATGTAAATTTTTTTGACTTTCCAGTTGACAAAGTTGAGCAGCAAGCCAGCGTAAAGATTGTTGCAATAGTAATGATATGGCAAAAAGGTGCCTAAAGGAGCTGAGTGTGGAAGAAAACGCACTTATAATCTAATGAGATCAGGCAAGCTGAAAAAATAATTATGATAAGCTGGTAAAAAAATAATTATGATAAGCTGGTCTAGATAAAATACGAATATTCATACGCTTTTCCAAATAGCCGTCAACTAGAAAAAAAGAAAGGGGGGAGGAAGGGGCTAGAAGGAAAGCAAATGAACAAGCTATATGTGCTTATAGTAAGTAGGAATTATTTCAGTGCCTGCATCCTTAGCAAACTGAATCAATATTTTTGCTGTCAGACACTCAGCCTAGAAGGATAAGGGTTTTCTTGATGCTTTTAATCTACAATAGGAATGGTTTGAAATGCATTTAGTTTTATAAATGCTAACAGCAGTATTTTATTTTTCATAATCAGCCAGGGCAGAATTCACATTATGACAAATGGAAAAAAAAATCTTCTTGACTCTAATGTACAAAGCATTAAAATGCAGAGCAGATCATCTTAAAAATCAATCCCTGAAGTAGCACGTAAATACAAATAAAGATTGGAAAAAGTTTCCTCCACTGTAAGCCGATTTAAAACAATTGTCAGAGAGTTTGATGATGTTGAAATCATGAAAAAGCCATGTGAGTCTGTGAACAAAACCAAAAACGTAGAGGCTTAACTCTAATATTAAAAGTCACTGTATCTGATTATTTCTCGAACTGAAAACTCCACAAACAAACCGAGGTTGTGGCAATAGGACTACACCTTTAAACATCTGTTCGTAACAATCTGGCTTTGCAACGGCAGTGTGCTCCCGGAGCTCCAATTTCATGTGCTTCTTTGGTTTTGATTTTTCAGTCTCCAGCTCTGAGCTGTTGTTGTACAAATATGGAAAAGATCTTTCTGTCAGACTTGGAGAGAGGCAGAAGCTGTAAAAGTTAATGTGGGGTATGTGAATACAATAAGGAAGCATCTGCTCTATTTGAAGTCAAGCTTTTTATTGTTTAAACTTTAACTTTTCCTGGTTTTCAAAGATCCATTTGCCTTGACATTCCGTGAGGCTTAAAGACACAGGGTTATGTTAGTGATCCCAAATTGGCACAAAGTATTCAAGAGACTCCAGAGATACAAACCTGTCAGGGAAAAGGGGGAAAAAAATAGAAAGTTATTGCTTAAAATTAGCAGACTCTAGCACTGCGTTAGTACACAGACCTACACTAATGAAGCAATGACTTTAATTAGACCTAAGCATCACTCGGCATTTACCACAGATAACGCACGGCACCTGCTACGAGCACAGACACGGAGCTTCCCGGCCTCTGTGCCTACAGGCGGGGCCCAACAGCAAGGGCGTCTGCCGGCACGCTGACCTCTCACAGCAGTGCGAAAAGGCCTATTTCAACTCTCAGCTCCCCACGGAGTTGCTGGTTTGGGGTGGAAGTCAGCAACCTGAGTACCTCACCGCAGAGAATTCAATAGTTTCCAAACAGGAACTAAAAAACAAAGCAAAACAAAACAAAAAAACAAACCTCAAACCAGTCAGAAAAGTGGGAAATAAAGGGTGCGGGGCCAGCACTTAACAATCGGCACACGAGGGCTGTATGCGTGTGTGGGGAGGGAGGCGGGCGGCGGGGCCATCTCCGAGTAAGGCCGGGCCCCGCTGC
>VXAL01007184.1:248473-280859 GCA_013399475.1 Chauna torquata
CGGGGGGCAGCGGCTGCGGAGAGGGCCCGGGCCCGGCGGCCGCCGCCGTGGAGCCCGCGAACCGAGCGAGGCTTTGTCGTGCGCCTGGTGCGGCCCGAGGGGGCAGGTGGGCGCGGGCCGTGGGCGGGCGCAGCCCCGCGTAACCCACCCGGGTTTCGCTCGACCGGGAGACAGGCGTCGGGGCTCTCGGTGCTTCGTTCGGAGGAAATGCCGCGAGCCCCCTGGTAAAAGCGCCGCACTAAGCTGGAGAACGCTGACTTGTGGTCTCTGCCAGCCTACGCCTGCAATGGCTTTTTTCCATCCTCTGAAAATTCAGAGCTGTTTAACGAGCACCCCGTTCAGTGACATCCATTTGAATTTGACACCCATCTTAAAACGCTGTCGTTTAAAAGAAGTATTCACACCGATTCATTTAGTTCAGGTGAAGCATGCGTAAACATAGTTTTCTTCAAGACTTTGTTTTGATTCTGTAACACGACATTATTAGTAAAGTTCCTCTGGGCGATTTGGCACACCTTTCGATTAAACACTAATTTGGGTGTTGGTGCTCTGCTGATGCTAGGTGCAGTTGTAATGACTAATAAGTAACTTAAGCATTATGCACTTAGCATTCTGAAACAAAGTATGATATTGCTAAAAATCTGCCCATTGTATAGCTCTTTTTTTTTTTGTCATGGCAAAAAGGTGTTTGAACATGAGAAACCGTTGCAAGACCTTTCTGTGGCTTTAGAAGGGATATGCAGTGTGATGTCTTAGTCTGCCATGAATGCTTCAACAACTAATTCAAGTATACTTTGAGATGGTCTTAAAATTATGTGTTTTGAAATGCCGGATTGCACTGAAGTACAGGAAGCACAAGTGGCTATCCACCGCAGGGGCTTTTTTCTATAGTGCTGTAAAGGGACACAAGGATATGATTTTAGTCATCTTAATCTGTTCCATAAAAGCAAAGGTAGCTTTTATAAAAGTCTAATTTACTTTTCCTAGTGGAAAATCAAATGAGGTGCTTGTTAAGGTCATTTGACTCTGGAATTCTCCTTTGATACTCTATTATCCTTGATGATAATTTGATAAAACACTTCTGAAGAAAACACTTTACCTCCAAACACATCAAAGACTTTCAAGCAACAGTCTTCTTAGTTCCAGGTGTGCTTTTTTTGTGGCCCATACAAATTAGAGAGACTCTCATGTACTAATAATCTGTCTTTCATCAAGTGGATAATAGCACATTATTACTTATATTGAACATTGTTCCTTGCACCAGTCAAAGATAGCATTATAGTTGAGTAATGAGCTTAACTTCAAACTTTCAGTACTGAGTGGGGAAGAAATGCATAGCAACATCTTTCCCTGAGTGGATTTTTAAAGATGAGAAAGTGGTGGATTTAGATGCTTTGCAGGGGGGACAGAAAGGTTCACTTCAGAACTGTGATCGTGAGGAAGAGAGTCAATAGCAGGGGAATGTGCAGTAGGCTGCCTTGCAGGTGCTAAGAGGAAACTTTAGAGTCAAATGCACATTGGCTGGGATTAAAAACTTCATGCTCGTGCTAGTAAGATGGGACATTTCTTCAGGCTTTTGCTACCTTCGGGATCATACTTGAAAGTTGTGAAGAGCTAGGTGCTGTTTTTTGCGATAGAAAGCTGTTGCAAATTCTCGTGCATTCCTTCAGAGACAAAGATCTTGCATCTGGAATCTCTCTTCTGTCTCCAGGTTGAATTTTCTTGCTCAACTCGTTTGCTTTACTCCTAATCACTCTTTGAACAATTCTTCACCACAGTCTTGTCCTTCAGACATTCAGCGCTGATGCAAGTTTGCTTAATCTTTCGGATGTTTACATGTAATAGTATTAAGTCCAGCTTCACAGAATTCTTCCTTACCTGAGGTGAGCAGTTTGTTTAGATGGGGCAAGCCAAACTTCATTAACTGCCAGCCATAAAGGCTGATGTTCAGACTTTACTCTTGGGCAGGTAAACGTTCATTAGCTTAACATGTCTGAAGAAATTACCTCAGTAGGACTTGAGTAGATAGAGGGGGTCTGGATATGGTACAAATACCTCCTTTTCTTTTTACCTTGTGCAGTCTCTTTTTGGCTTTGTTTTACAAATTTCTGCAGGAGGGGGTTTGCCCAAATGGTGATCTCCTTTTACAGAGTACAGGAAGACTAGCAGACACTGTTAAGTGAATTTTGCTCGCCTTGCTTACTGCAGAGTGTGTGCTTAAACAAGGGGAGAGAAAGCAGTAGTGTTCAATGAAGAAAAAAAAAATGGAGATGGAGAAGAAGAGCGGCATTGAAAGACACATCTGTAATCTGCTGGCAACTAGCATAACATTCCATACCTTCTTCCAAGTCTTGGCTGAAAAGGCATGAAAGGTATTCATGTTCTGGTCTGTTAGGAGACATGATGTCTTGGCTTCTTGACCTATAATACATGTAATACATGTTGATTTTGAAAGACACTGTATCCTGTTTTTCTAAGTTGGAGTGGTGGTGTGGTGTGTGATGCTTGTTTTTCCTCCTCCTATCTTTAGAAAAAGATAGGAGCTCATAGGATAATTCAGGCTGGTAGGGACCTCAGGAATGCCGGAGAAGGATCTTCATATTAACATCTTGTGGTTTTCTCATGCGCTGAATGTATGTGTTAGAATTTAAACATGTAAGGAAACATTTTTGAGGCAACAGTTCTCATTCTGTGTAAAACATAACCTGTCTGTGAGGCTGCAATAAAAGCTACTAACACTTTTTTTTTTCTCATCTTCAAATGTGAATTGTAGCAAAGACTTTTCTTTTATGAAACTGAGGCTCACTTGATATAGCCTGTCAGCTTAACACTTGCTATTATGCCTGAATTCTAGAATAGTTACTTCTTGAAAAATGTTAAATTGGGTAGTGGTTTTAATTCTCCACAAGAGAGAACCTAGATTTAATTTGATCTTCCCTGGATAGGTGAAAATGTCAAAGGAATTTTCCATTTTGGTGCCACAGAGAGAAAACACTTCAAGTTAAATTACTAGCTTTATTTTACTTTTCAGTGTAATGTACCCATTTTGTGCCTGAAACAAAGATGCAGGCTACAAGGTAATTTTCTTTAATGTTGCTCCAAGTCTTTAATTAGACCCGGAGCTAATATTTTAGAAGTTTTGGGGACACACAATATTAGGGTCTTACAAATCAAGCCAATGCATGTAAAACTCTGGGAGTACCAAAAGGACTTGAGTAGCAAGTAAAAAAATATTCAGAAGGTTTGCAGGCTATAACACATGTCCTTATCTGATTCAGCTTCAGTTTTGCTGCTTTCAAGTGGCATGCTGTATGGTTAGGCATAGTTAGCCTTGTGAGGGCAAACAAGCCAGTTGCCTGTGTATGTCAATATAGAAAACTGAGTAGAGATACTTAGCCATGAAGTGGGAAACCAGTCAGAGCTGCATTTGCAGATTTTTATCCAGGCAGTTTTAAACAAAACCAGACATATCTGTGAAAGACATGCAGTGATATTGGAAAAGTATGTCTCTTGCATTGTTGCATGTAAGAGCATTATGCTGCCAATAAAATCACACTTGTAATAACTTTTTTTCTTTTTTTCCCACTCTTCCCCCATCAGGTTGGCCTTCGGCAGCTAGATATGTCATTACTGTGTCAGCTGTACTCCCTGTATGAATCTATTCAAGAATATAAAGGTGCCTGCCAAGCTGACTCTAATGCAGACTGCACATATGCTCTGGAAAATGGTTTTTTTGATGAAGAGGAGGAATACTTCTAGAAACAAGAAGATTAATCTCCAGGCTGGCCTAGGTTCTTTTGTCCTTCTCTATATAAACATACACACATCACTAAGAATGACTGGAATCTCTATGGATCTCTCTCTCTGAGGAGGAACACCCAGCTACCCCAACTTGTGTTAAATTCACTTATTTTAACAGGCTGTCAGTACAAGTTACTCATGCAAATACCACTTGAGGAAAGTGCTGTACTATAACTTTTGAAGAGGTCCTCAAACATGTTTGACAAGAGTTTTCAATTTAATTTTCAAGGTGGGTGTTTTCAACTTACAAATATTGGTAGCTTATAACTGGAATTTTAATCATAGAAGACAGCAGTGACTTCCTGAGTTGTAATAACTTCTTACGGGGGTGGGGAGGGAAGCCTCCACTGTGGTGTAAATAGCTGTAGGTGACTTTTTTTTTTGTCAACAGTATTGATAAATGCATTTTGAACAGGTATCTGGATGCACGCACATCCTCAGCTCTGTTAAGCTAGTTCTGCTCTTATCAGCTGCATCCGGTTTTGTACCGGGTGGATTGTTTACACAGTTTAAATTTTTTTTCTTAAGCTAATTCTGACTTTTACTTATACCTAGCTTACAAGCTGTACATGCAATAGTGAATGCTATCCGCAGTTTTTTTTCCTGTTAATCTAATTCACTTCCTTGGTACTGCCACTTGGCATTAACTTTTATACTATTGTCTGGATTTCTCACATAAACATAGTTCTTTGACCTGCTAAACTCTGTTCTAAAATGGTTTGCTTAGCTTTTGCTATACTGAATAGTAAAAGCACAGATTTAAACATAGTTTGTCTGCCACTATGTGGCTTGGAATAACGTGAACTCTTGTGCAAGTGTTCTCGATCATATGAAGAATAAGGAAACCTCTCATATGACAAAATGGGACAAATTGCAATATTTTATACTGGGTGAACTTTGTTTCTGTAAGGTAGACTACAGCTCTTTTTAAAAATGCAAAATAAGTATTTTGAGCACATACTTTGCATACGTTAAAACTTTTTATACTAACTTGTTCTTTGAAGTATAACTTATTTTTGTTGTCAGAACTAAAAGCACTCAATTATTTTTTTTTAATTTCATAGTGTGTACCTGTAATGCTTAATTAGCTTGGAATATCTGAGTTGCCAACTATCTCACTTTTCGCCCATCTCTGTTTTAAGTAAAAGCTTCCAACATGATTTTCATTTCTTAACTTTCATTTTAAAGATTGCTGTAAATCACAGTGCCTGAATCTTGACACAAGCTAATAATTAAGGGCTTAAATCTCAAAGGGTTTTTGCATGGTTTACGTCTGGCATGCATACAGTTTACAGAAAGAATTGGAGATCAAATTCCGGGGTAGCTCCTCTCTTAGTTTTTAGCAAATGCTAGGATGTTGCAGTGATAAAAGCAAAGAGACTTCCAGGGTGGACTTTTTGTGCGTTCTCTCTAAAACTGGCTTATTTTAGTGGAATTTAATGGCCACACGAGTAAAGACTGTGCTGTAATTGTGTATGTGTTTAAGTTCTTAAACTAGTCTGTGAAAATGGTTGGATTTTTTTATGTTAATTCTGGTCTAAATTACTTCACTCACACAAAACTAAAATGAGTGAAAAGGCAAACACAAATAATCCAAACAGCTACATCCATATTTAAAAAAGTTGTACGTGTATATGTACATATATACACATATGTGCATACAACTTTATGCTTTGACCTAGGAATGTATCAGCTTTGAATATAATTTGCTGTGCTTTTGGTATTTATATGAGGCTTTTTCTAGTCTGTTGAAATACTGCTATTTTCTTGCTCTTTCCCAAAAAATAAAAAGTGCGATGCTTAGCATAACTTTTTAATGTTGTGTGCGTTATAATTTATCATTTCAGTAAATGTGAACTGTTGTCCCCCACCCTCCCCCCAAAACAACAAAAAATAACCCCAACGACAACCTGCGACTAGTCATCACTTCTGCGGTGAAGCAAGCCATTTTTAAGTTAGACTGGAAAAGGCTCTACCTGTTTATATTTGGGATGGGAATTTCCTACTTGTCTAATTGTATTTTACTCATTTTGAATTAAGCATAGAAAATCTGTCTCTACAAGAATTAAAGATTGTTCTAAAAATCCATATGCAGGGCAATTTATGAGCAATCCCACTGGTGAGAAAGGACTTGAGGAAAAATTCACAATATTTTCCCTTGTATAAATGAAACTTAAAATTAGCAAGGTAGATGATTTTTGCTTTTTAATGCAACATGCTTGTGAGTTAGGGAATGTGGAATGTTTGGCTGGTATTTCTTGTACCAAGAGAAGCATAAAAGTCTCAAGGCATTATTCCACAACATTATTTGCACTGGAAAAAGGATGGACCATTAGGACTTCCTAAGTTTTCTGCACTGTCTTCCTTTTGAGACCACCTTGCATGGGAGAGAAGTTACGGTCTGTATTCCTTAGCCAGCCTTCACTGTGTTTGAATTTGGCTTGCTAGTGAAAAGTTTTTAAAACAATAAATTTAAGTCGATAAACAGTTGTTCCAGAGGCATATTTCTGTGTCCGGTGTTTTGGCTGCTAAGCTGTATCTCTTCACCACATTATAGCAACATGAGGTAGGGAAATTGTTTTGAGAGAGAGAGATGCTTGGTGGGAAAGTATAGCTTAAATTCTGAGTAATTGTTACATGCAGCTTCAAGTCAGAGTTTGGTTATGTGCATGATAGAACAAGCTGTCTTACTACAGAAGCTTGCTGCTCTCAGTCCAAACCACATACCAACAACAACACTTTTCCCATCTTTCCTCTGTAACCCCAATTTATATTGCGTAAAACCTTCTGAGGATATGATACAAGAAACTCTTGAAACTTTTTGTCTGTATTGTTGGACTTTACCTTCAGACTTTTCAGTTTTCTCTTTCTGTACTGGAAAGCAGGAATGAAGCTGGAAACAACACAGCTGACTTTCATTTCTTTTCTATAAATACTCTACAGCCTTTTTAGCAGTTGGTTTGTTCTAGAAAAGGGCTGAGTCCATGGCTAGTATACTACTGCAGTAGTAAAATGGGGACAGCTGCTAGTTAAAACAAAGAAAATGAATTATATGTTGCTAAGTACTTACTAAAGGAGTCCAGGACTGACTCACTTTTGTAGTTATCTCCCTTCAAGTAAAGTGAATGACTGTTAATGTTTAGTCAACTACAAAACCATTGAGGTGGCAATGTACCACTGACTTTAAAAGAGGAAAAAAACGTAACTCTTGCTTCTTCAGTCTCCCTGCTTCAGCACAGCTATGTGTCTCACTATGACCGTGACATGGTAAATGCATGCTCTCCCAGCAGACCAAGCTGTGCTGCATCTAAGAATCCCTGGTGAGAGAAAGGAAGCTGGGGCTGTGTGGCAGATGGGAGACCTCAGCCAAAGGAAAGCTTCACAGATGTCTCTCAATGCATGAGAAAAGCAACTACTGCAGTAAAGTCTTTTTTCAGTCTATTCAGATACAGTGTTTTGTACCAAGTGAACACCACACAACTGTTGGTCCAGCACAGTCAGCTTAGCCAATACTGCACTGAAGATGGTGAAGACAGGCTTTCAAGAAAATGGGGACAACTTCCTGCTGCCGAGAAATGGAAAACTTAGTAAAGCTGTTAAGGTGGTAATCTACCATTGTTAACTCTTCACTAGTCTTTCTCCAGCATGCCAGCAAATGGGGTAAATTGGTTAGAAATAGGGAATTACTACGTCTGTGCTAGTTGTTTGAAGACTTTTTAACCACATACCTTCATTTTATTGCTATGACGACTGCAGAGTCATACGGTTGTAATTAAATCACAGGCTAGTTGTTTTGAAATGTTCTGAGTCTGCAAATAGAGAAGAATCTTTCTGGAAGACGTGCTTCACTCAAGAACACAGGTGTCATTTAAAAAAAAAAAAAAGGATGGCTGCTGCTCTGACAGCTATCAGAGATGGGCATTTAGGCCCAACTTCAGTTCCTGGTGAATTCACTATCAGTCCCATTGATTTTAATGGGATGGACTTGGAAGCAGGGATCTTTTCCTGAAATCAGAACTGCAGCTCAGCCTCATTTATTTCGAAGACTGCAAGAGCTGCATGGTATCTCTAACAACCTATGCTAACATGCAAGAGGTATTCAAACAAACAGTGCAAGTATTTTCAAAGGTACTGCTTTGTAATGCAGCGAAACTTACCATAGATGATCATTTGAATAACTTGTAAAAACAAAAAACTGTTGCTTCACAGAAGAGTTCTCCAATAAAGGCAGAACAAAGTTGCACTCTCTTTACAGATAGCTTGGACTCAGCTTTCAGATGCTTTCTAAAGGTGAGTTTTCAATACAAACTTCAGTGTAGTCATGTGAAATCAAAAGACTCGGAGGCTGATTACGCAAAAATTATATTTGCAAATAATTCAGTTCCTAATTATAGTTAGCCAAATTATTTTGCAGGGCCTTCTAAAATAAGTTGATTTTTTTTAATTGTTTATTTCCTTGTAAATAATTAGGTTTGCAAAATTTTAAATGCAACAGAGAGAGTAGCAAACCCCCCAGAATCTATTTAAAAAAACCTAATCCACTTAGTGTCTATTTAGTAACCTAAGGCTTTACTGTACATTTAGTCTATTTCCTCCAGGAACAAAGCTATGTAATGACTCTGCTCATGCATTTTCTGTCAGTCTTTTTGCTATAAACTAAATCTGACAGGATAGAAGTTGCAAAGTTGCTCTGTTTTTACAAACCATGTAAAAATTAGCAGCTGGTAGAGGAGAAAGGCTTATTGCTGCTTTGACTGCCAGAATCACAGGTAAAACTCTTTTCCTTTCTATATGGTCACCAGCAGGCAGAAGGCAAAAGCTCTGCAGCAGCCCCAGCGCCTGCTGCATCTTCCCTAGTTCTGCCTGCCAGACTAAATAAATGTGGGTGGTATGGGAAGGAGGTGAGAGACTTCAGCACGTCTGTTAGCGAGCATGAGAACTGGCTATATTGCATGGGGGAAGAGGCTTAGGGGAGACCTCAGATATTGCCTTTTGGACTAAAGGGGATGTTGGGAGATGTGAGTGTTGTGGTGAGGAATGTCAGGGCTTTTGGAGGACAGACGTAAGTGTAGTTTGGAAGGAGATGCTGAGTACCAAGGACACAAGTTAAAGGTCCCCCGTTTCATTAGCTCAGCTGCTCACAGCTTGGGGGATTTTTCACGCTGTTTTCCAACAGGTTTTAAAATCTGGGTATACACTACTTACTTGTCATGAATTTCTAATGTTAAAGTCATTTGTTGCAGATGTATAGTTTTGCTTAACTGGAAAGAATGCATTTTATTTGCCTTGCTGTCTAGCTAAAACCATTAATTTCGTTTAAGGAATTAGATTGTTCTGAGGGCAAGGGGAACTAATTTCCCCACTCTGTCATTCAGCTGACTGCTGGTGAGAACTGTGAAATGGGTGGATTATAATAGGTGTACTTGCCAAAGGGAGTCCTATCAACAGGTACGTTTTTTTGTCCAATGTGCAGCTTTGTGTCTTTGAGCCATTTCAAAAGAATTTACTTGTGTTTTCTTGATGACTGCCTGTACAGAATACATCACCACAGTAGTTTCAGGTTCATATTCCTTTTCATATACTACCTACGCTTTCTAAGAAAACAACTCCTCAGATGTATATTTTCCATCTTTGTTGGATTATTTGAATCTTCTAAATTTAACTCTAGACAACACTGCATGACCTAAAGAAATAACTTTTTTTTTTTTAATTAAAAGTTATGTGAACTAGAGCTCCGTTTTATTTACAAAGTCATCTTACATTGATTTTAACATTTTCTGGGAGTTTTAGAGCTCCGTATGCTAAGTGGTAAAGCTTCCTAACAAGCTGTTCTGACTGGCTTCCTGGCTATTCTAACTCTGTAATCAGCTCTGCAAACGTGTAGGGTCTGTTGCAAAGGACTGGCTTCTTTGGTATTCTGAGGTTAAAAGAATCTGTGAAATCTGTATACATGGTTTGCACACAGTGACAAGCTATCCCAAGATCAGATTGTCTGGAGGAGCAGACAAGGCCCACAATGTAGATTTGCTCAAGGGCAGATATAATAGATTAAACTGTAGGTGAGTCTTGATTTGTGCTGGACTGGTGCCTGCAGCTTGCAGGGCAATTAAGCTTCATATGAAAGTGATAGTATTAGAAAGGAGTTCCCACTTCAGATGGCCAGCAGTGAATTAGGCCATTTGTTTTTAAAGGACAGGGTAATTTTGGAGGGGAGGAATGTTTACTGCAGGAGTCTGTTGTTCTTACCTTTTTGGCTTCCTTTCATCCTTTCTATTCAGGAAAATTCATTAGATGAATGTGGAAACAACCAGCATTGAGTAATCAAGCCCTCATCTGATTTCAGAGGAATGTGCTTTTAGCAGTAGAATTTGCATTTTTCAGATAAGGTTGGTATGTAATTTAAAGAGATAAAACCATTTGCTTTTGAAATACACAGGCTTGTGACTATTTCAACTCTTCACTGAACTTTTGCCACAGTTTTAAATGCATTAATGCTATGACATTATTAAGATAATGTCTTTAAGATAATGTAACTTTTGAGAATTCCTCAATTTAAAGTGAGAGGAGAAATTGCCTGCAAGTTGTGGATTATTAAAATTTAAAAAATGTGACCAGAGCAGACTACATAGGTTGCTGTTTGGAATTGTTAGTGTGTAGAGTTCGGTTGTGTGTCAAACTACTGCCTTAAATTTGTGTTAGCAGAAGTAGTTCAATCATTTTCACAGTGCTAAGTACTCTCAGAAATCACAAGCATTTCTTCCATGGGTCAGAAACTTCCCTGTGATTATCTGGCTAGACACATGAGTAATAGTTTTAGAGCTCATTTTGGTTCAGGATACCAAGCACTGTCACAAACAATAAAGTTGCCTGTCTGCAACCTACTAGCTATTGCTTAAACTGTTCTGACTTGTCAAGCAGCAGAACCTTTTAAATCATTTACAAAAGGGCAACATAGTAAGGTCGTTACTTCACTTACAAACGCATGTGTGCGATACAGACAGTAGGTTTAGTTATTTTTTCCTCTAAACTCAACCCTTTACAGTGTCTACAGTTTAACTGAATCTGGAATTTAACGAAAATCTGATCTAGCACTAATTATTTGTACTGAAAGCCCCCACAGCCTACAATTTCATTATGGTTGCTTAAGATATTGGAAAGTTCAAGCACTGCAAACAGAGGTGAATTAATAAGAAATGAGGCAAAGTTTTGAATAAGAAAAGTACAAGCTTAAACAGGACGAGTAACTTGTATTACTATTAATAGCATCATAGGCTCATATCATGGAATAAAACTATCTTTTATGCGTTGCACAAAAAGTAAACTACCTAAAAAACTACCTAAAAAACTTAAACGCTTGCTTGGTATAGGGGAAGGACATCTTATCAGAATCAGCTGAAAGAAAAATAATACATTCTTAGGGTGAAAATTCATTTCTCATAGTAGGAGAATATCCAGATCCTGTTACCATTTCTTACCTTTTTGTTTTCTGAACACAGCACACCTATATTCTAAGTCTTCACGTTCCTTTGTTCTTCTGTTTAATATTGTACAAATCATACAAAATCTTTGCTAATATCTTTGAATTACCCTTGCTCTTTCTGACTGATATTTACTCAGGTTGCTCAAATTGGAGAAGTATTTTCATAAATACATTGTAGCATACAACATAACCTGCAGAGAGAAATGGAATATGTAGCACCTATTCAGTGTATCATTTATACCTTTTTGTGTGCATTTTTAGAAGAGGAAAGACATAACAAAGCTCCAGTGTATTTTGGGGACAGTCATTGCACTTTCATAAAGGATTAAAATTTAATGATAAATGAGTGAAGTAGAAATTTGTGGTAGTCTCTGAAGGGAGGGGAAGGAATTCTCCTATCTGTTTTATGCATTTCTTTTATCTTGCCTCATGTCCTTTTCTGTAGGATTTGCTTGAGGTCTGAGTTTTCATATGTAAATAGATGTCTTGTCTTCAGTGCTTTATATGATTACACAATGGGGCTTTTCTTCCCTGTGCCACTTCTCGCTAGCCAGTCATTCAGAAAGTCCCTTCTATTTATGTTGCAAATAGAATTGTTCTACTCTTTTAATATAACTTTTCATAGAGAATAAAACTTTGCTGTGCCTTTAAGTGCAGGTGTGGAGACAAAATATGTCAATCAGTATTAGAGAAGCCAAGCATATCTCATTATTACTGCATACATTAATTTGTAAGAGAGTCTGTTTAAAAGTGTTCTGACTATAGAAATTTAGACTACAATTTCTTTTACAAATTAAATGGGTGTTTGTACAGATGCTTTTATTATCCAAGAACAGAGATCTCAATTCACCATGCTCATTCTTTCATTGCATTCTGAATTAAATGTTTTAGTTTGCAGGCAGTGATCACATTTTTGTTTAAACTTAACTGCATGTAATCCAATGTGTAAGTCCTGATGAGAAGTCTGTAGTAGATTTCAAAAGGTACAGACTGCCTTATTTATTTTGAAGTCCTATACACTTTGTAATAATAATAAATAANCAGGAAAATAAAAATAGAGGCCGCTACATTACTAAAAGATCAAGCCACCATCTTCACAATAAATTCCTCATGTAAAATCTTGTATTTTCAAAGACTCATATTACTTGAATAAATGGTCTGAGTTTAAAAGCTGAAAACCAACACTGCATCAAATTGCTGCTGCACATAGTAAAATCTGACAGGTCTCCTAATTTAGGAAAAACAGCTTAACTTTGGTCTTTCACAGCCAGGATCTCTGGCTGCCAGCCAAAACATCTGTCATGGGTGCCAGTCCAGCCTCATGGCTGGAGGAAGGACCAGATGATCTCCAAGTTCACTTTTAGCCCTCTCTGATTCCGTGAAAACAGATCTCTTCCCACTGACAGTGGCAGAGCCAGCTGCCAGCTCATGACAAAGAGCTAAGCGCTCAGGAACAGCTGTTGCGAGGACTTTAGAGGAGCCAGCACTTTTCTGTATAATGGCATGAAATTACAGATGGCTATCTTCCACTCAGCCATTATAAAGAGGAAGGATCTGTGTATGAGAACTTCCTGTTTTGCTGTCCTCTATCAGGACATAATGTAGAGGATTAAAAAACCTTTCTGAACTTCCTATCAAAGAGCTCCTGCAGCTGAATTAGATTAGCATCATCATGTTGGCATTTTTTTTAATGAAAGCAGATGAGTAACAACAAGGGAAGGCAGAAATGATCTACATACATTTTTAATGCTGTTTTATCAGGGACTTTTTATTTTTTTTTTAGCTGATACAATCTGTTACTGTTGCACAGTCAAACTATTGTGAGGATAAGGTGCCTTTCTCCCAGGTGGCATTTTCTTTCAGTGTAGAACTTTTATATGGTGCAGCTGAGCTCACATCTGCAAGCTGGCATAGTTAGAAGTTACACAATGTAATGCATAGATAAGGCAGAAAATGCACAAGCTGTAAGAACAGATGGACCTTCCCTTTCTCTCTTTGCATGCACGCACACATATATAATTTAGATAAATTCTACAGTTCAGTTGAGTAGGAAAGTTTTTTTGGGAAAAAAAACTTAAAATGAAAGGAGTGTAAAATAAAATTTGAACAGAAGTGAGTTTTAATGCAAACTAAGTCTCCTCATGTGGTTGTGTAACGAAATGTATGTGTAAGGAACCATTGTATTCATCCATAGCAAAGTTCATTTGTTTTTCCATAGGAAAGGTTTTGACTAATCTGTCTGCCATTGCTGAACAAATATATCAATTATCAGCACTGTCTTATTTTCATATTGCTCTCTCCCAGGACAGAATGAGTACGAGATGGGTTATGGTTTCCTAGCTGTGCAACTCATCTGTCATTTCCACACTGCAAAGTAGGAGAAGTGTCCTCAGAGGGAAACAGAGAGCCTTTTTATTGAAAAAGATGATAAGGACTACACTCAAAGTGATATATTTACTTTTGCTCTCTATCCTGCAATGTCCAAGCCATTTTTCCTGATTGTGGTATGTGGAACTTTATTATGCAGTTGATGCTCTCTTCTTCCTAGTTATTATTACATTATTGTTGGCTTTTGATTTCTGTTGATCAAAAGAATGCTGTAGTCCCATGAGAGAAAGAGATGTTATTTCTGCTGCAGCCAAGACATGATACATCAGTGGCTTTGAAGGTAAGAACCAAAGTCTTATACTGGAAGTGAAGTGAGAGACCAAAGAATGGATCAAAGTTTAGGAGTGATGCATGCATGACAGCATCAGATGGGCTACTGGCATGTGTGGCAGAAAATCACTATAAAGGTGGTAATAACCATGGATGCTTACAAACAGAGTGAATTAGCAGTTCTAAGAAGAGAACGCAAGGTGAGTAGAAGTGCTTCTGTGTTGACATTTTGCTTTCTTGTTTAAATTTGTGCAAGGTTACTGGATTCACTTGCTAACTATTGGTATCTTTTCAGTAATATTTTTTCAAAAAACATTTTTTATGCAAGATGTACCTGTGCTTTCTACCTCCGAGCCTCACACTGTCAAATAAAATAGGATACCTAAATTTTCATTTCAGATAGCTGAAAGATCAGTTAATGTGCCAGCTCCCAGTCCTCCAATTTTCTTGAACTAATTTCAGATTCATTTTGGCTCATATAGCAGCTGCATTAACTTAAAATTCATGATAAGGGATTCATGATTTGCTGTATATACCCTTAAAAATCTACAGATATGTATGCTATAGAACTGTAGGCCAGCAAGAGTCAGAATTAAAACTTCCCTTAACAAAGAAGAATTCTTTAAACATGTCAACTTCAATATTCATGTTCTCTGGCTTGTGGCTTCTGTTTCAATATCTGACATTCATGGTGTTGACTGACTCCCAACAACCTGCAGCTGAGAGGACTTAATGCTTTTCATCTTTTTAAGCAGACATCAACAAATTAATCCTCCCCCAAATCCTGTGATGGTGAAGGTACAATCACTTTATAGAGATACATACATGATGTGCTCAAGGTCACAGCAGTAGTCAGACTCATATCCAGGATGAGGATTCAGGTCTTAATTCAGTTCCCCACTCCTCTGATCAGACAGCTGTGCCATGCACTTCTGTACATCTTATGGACAATTCTTTTGCCTAAAAATGTGTTCAGAATTACAGTTAGAGATTATAAGAAATTATGGGAGTCATCTGGACTTATTTCTCCAGCAGCCAGCACATGTACAAACTATATGAGTTCACACTCCTATGTAAAGGAATTTAAACCATAGTTTTACCCAGGGGGAAAAAAAAAAGAACAAAATATCTGTAATTTTAATGAATAACAATTAAAATGTAATTGGCAGTATTTCCTAGCCACTTCGCAGGCCTGCCATTTATTTAGACTGTGCTCAAAAGAGCTTTATAAATTTAGGACAGCAGATCATATTTAGGAAAAAGATTTTACAAAGCACCTCAACTTCAGATCTTCTTTCCAGCCACCTCAGTAATATAGTAAGCATTATTGGAAAAACTAAGAAGGTCAGAACAGCATTTAAAAAGAGACAGGAGAGAATACAGGAATCTTGTCATATATTCCTTCCTGCAAATTCTAACTGCAGCAACCTGGATTTCAAATTAATTCAGTGTCAAAATTCCTGTTGATTTTTAGCAGTGAAGGCATGGGTTCACTATGCCTTTTGCCACATGTATTTTCTCTGAACTCAGTGAGGCTATTCAAAATAATCCCAGGTTGCATGACTGTTTGTCTATAATAAGAGGATGCCATGCTAAAATAATTTGCATTTCATAGCTTTCCTGGTGAAATAGCGAATTGACTTTGATACAAGTAATACGACATTTTGTGGGCTGATTTTGATCACTAAGTTCATTTTAATGTCTCCAAACTGAAAATGAGTAATACTTTTTAAAGCTTGAATTGGTGATTTCAGAAAACAAAACAAAAAAATAATGAAAGAATATGTACTAGTAGTGCCTTCATGCTCCTTCCAGTTTTAGAAACAATAGTGCTTTACTCTAAAACTCCAGATGGCACTGTGGTGCTTAATATTACCCATTTGGTTGAGAACTGATGGATTGCAAAAGCAGGCAAGTTCCTGAAAAACAATAGCTTTCTTGTTTTAAGAGAAATCAGCTGCTAATAGTTTTCCAGTGCAGATGTGATATTTTACTTTCAGCGTTGTGAAGGCTGGGCTAACAAATGGCAGCTTGTGTGCCAGAGATAGGACTTCTTGTGTAAGAAAGGACTTGCTTGTCTATACTTGAATGAGGTCACAAGGGTAGTAGTAGCCTTTTCCTCACCAGCAAAACCTAACACAACACTCACTATTGCAGAGTGAATGGAGAATCTCTGCTGTTGCATAGCCCTTCCTGTTCATAGTGATTAATTCTATCTATCTTTGTATAATTGGTAATTGTTTGTAAGAGTGTATTTTCAAGGATGGAGTAGAAACCACCGAAATAATAAGGTTATCAGTAACTTTTCTAAGGGAAAACCATAGACTTCACTGTTTGGAAGACATCATTTGCCATTTCACGTTATCACTTAGACTTATTACAGAAATATCTACAACAAATAATATTCTTCCTTTATGTTAATCCTTTGAAAATTTAGGAGTATGATGTTCATGTATTTGTTAAATCATACACTGTTTTATACTACATTCATAATAGCTCAATCTGTTCCTACATTAACTTTTCTTGAGACTATCCCCTTAGTTTTTATAATCTTCTCAGCTCTTAATGTGGTAGAAGACTGCCTGACACCTAAATTCTTTTAACTCTTCTTTCTTAGCTTATACTCCAACTCTCCAAGGTTGTATAGAGTAATTTCTAAACACTTGTTACTTGACCTATGGACCCAGTTAAAGTTTGCAGCTCATACTGCATAGTCATAAACCTTTGCTCAATCCAAGTCTGAATAACATTGCTGATTGTTCTGTGCATTTAATCTGACAGAATTCTGGACTTGTCTCCACTTATTTCCTTCCCCTACAGGCCACAATATCCCATTACATTCTACGCAAAACTCACAACAACTTACAGGGGTTCATTTGCTGGCTTTTACTTTTTTAACCTAAGTGAATTCTTACATATAAGTTAATGAAGCAATATGAACATACATATATAGAAAGAGTAGGCTATTTTTAATACATCTTCTAGCACAGATTACTTTTATTACAAAAAAGTTTACAAAAGATGAGGACATCAAAAGACAAAAAAGAATAACTGTAAGAGTGACGTGACTATTTTAAACAGGCAGGCCATTGAAACAGTCTAGGTTCTCTGTGAAGCACCATATGGAATCCTTTCCCAAAGGCATCAAAAATGCACCCCCGCACACACATGCAGAGGGAATCCTCAGGTTCCCCCTAAATTTATGGAATATTAGTGCATTTGTCCTTTTAGTTCTGGTAAATTAGTAGCCATAAAACCACACAAGGCAGAATGCCCTGCGTTACTAAATCATAATGATGCCTTTTGAAGACTGAAAACATGTACAACACCTACATTTGTTCCACAGCTGTGGAGCTTTTAATTTTCTTCTCCTTCCTCAAAGTTGCATAAGAATAGTGGTGGCTCCCAATAGCACTACAGAGTGCATAACTGAGATGTTATCGCCACATGTGACACAATATATATGCACTTCCTTTAGAATGTGTTCATGCCCATTCCAGGTCTTCTAAATAAAATGCAGAAAGTGTTCTGACATCATTTTTAAAATTCTAAATAAACTTTAAGAAAACTGTCCCGTGTGTCCCCCCCGCCACAACTTATATACACTGTATTTACATTTTTGCTGCTGAATAGGTAACACTTACTTACATGTCATACAAAATCTTTTCCTTGTATTAGTCACACTTGTGTGCACCATTCAGTCTTTTGACTGAAACCAGTGCCAAAGCAGATGAGAGAGATTTCTTAAAAACAAATCTTGTGCGTATAACCATGACACACAAGATTAATTAAAAAAAAAATAAATAAATCTAACAACAGGAACAAACAAAAGCACAATTTTTACATCATTAGGGGAAAAAAAAAAGAAACATTAGGGGATGGGGGAAAAGTACAAAGCATTTCCTGAAGCAGGACACACCAAATGGTAAGAAACTTTATCAGTTGCAATGCTAAGGTACTACTAAGATGAACAGAGAGCTGGGTAAATGCCAGATGACAGCTACAATAACAAATGGGGTTTAGCTCAGCAGACAGCAGCATTTTCTAGTGCGTATTCTTCTGTCACCCCCTCTGCTGCAGCAGAACTGCATTCCCCCTTACACTATGGGCAGATGGTGAGGGAAGAAAATGAAAGCAGGCCAGACCAGCATTCCTCGAGGTCTTCTAAAATATCTACTGCTGTTTTCCTTTGCACCATCTCAGCCTGCAGCATCTGCTGCAATGACGTGTGCTGGTATTGTAGGAGGAAGATAAACGCTACTCAAAGCACCATTGGCAACATACAGTTTTTACAGAGCTTTTGGAGGAGGAGTATCTCCCTAAATCTAACTATGTAAAACAAAGCATGTTATAGATACCAAATTGCCAAAGCTGCTGCTCAACCAGTGAGCAACTGCACACCGACAGTCAGTTGTCTAGTCACTAACTGACACCAGTAGCAAGGTGGATCCCTCATATTCCTTCACAACTATGTGCTTGCTGGGGTAGTTGCAGTGTTGACCTGTCTTGTGTACTTAAAAGGGGTTGCACTTTGGGTGTTTTTTTTTTGTTTTTGTTTGTTTGTTTGTTTTTTGGCTGCCTCTGGCCACACCATCACATGCACAGAAAGATGCCAAATTTAGCAAATGGCACATGAGTGGTGTCACCCTCTGACCTATTAAAAAGAATTAGCAATCATTTGCTTTTCTTACAGAGTAACTTAACATGGCATGTGCGGTTGCAAGGGTTTTAAGATGTCTGATGTCTTCTGTTGTCATAATCTAGACTTACTCTAACCCTGTTCATAATTAACTTGTAGATGTTATGAAATGTTAATTAATGCATTTTGTGAAACATAAATAGGAGACTGCATCTGAGAAAAATGAAGAAGGGAAGTAGTACCTGTAGACAGTACAGCCTTCTAGAACTGAAGCAGGAAAATTAAACGTTGGATGATACATAATGGAAACTGGTCTGCAGAAGAGTGGGTTAGTGTCCTAACTACTGTCTTCGGAAAACCGATTCTGCTAGTTCCTTTCTGGGCCATCTAGCCCTCTCCTTGCCTGTTGGGGAAAAAGGTGCAGAACTTCTATAAACGTTTCTCTAATAATACAGTCCAAGCCCTGTTTCTTTTTCAACAAATACTACTCCATAAAAGAACATTGCTGAGCAGCCTCATGCTTCATTTTTTATGAGATCACATAAAATTTGAAGCCAGTTAAAACCATACTTCTTAGAGATTACTCTAGAACTAGATATTTTATTATTTTGGATTGTTATATAAACATTCCAGAGAATGCAACTTAGTTTTTCCACTGTAGTTTCAATCTATAATACTTGCCTTTTCCCTAAAAATCTGTTTGCACATGTTCATTTCTTTGCAGAAATATCAATTTTGGCTTTTACATTTTTCCACCAACTCTTTTCCTTCCTCTTAAGGGAACAATTCATCCCCCTCTTTCTGCCAAAATGCAGTGATGGTTAGCAGTGCTGAATTTCTTTGGCGTACCTTTTTTTTGTTCCAGCCATAGCTATACAGCCGGATTTATAAAGCTATCAGGATAATGACACATTCATATTTTTAATGGGAAAATAAACAAACTAAGGCTGAAGTTTTATGGCTCATCAAATTAAACAGCCAGACTTCTGAAGTTTCTCATTTTAACTCATCTTAAAACTGTCTACTCACACCACTAATGAATTTTTTTTGTTATCCATCATCTTCTTTATCACTATAAAAATAGTGTCTTTGGAGCCTGTTGGCAGAGATCATTCTCAGAAAATGATCATCATACATTGTTGGTATTTCTTTAAATCTGAGCTGACATTTCAAACATCCCATCCCATTTTTTGGAACAAGCAGACCACACCATTTTCCAAAATTAATCCAAAGAAGATGGCCAACCAAGGGAACAATCGATTCAAGTTCAATGTAACTGCAAAAGAAAAGAAAACAAGTTTACTGATTTCCATCTAAGAAGACCACAGAAACCATGTGAGAATTCATATTGATTTGTATGTGTAAGAAATCACACAAATGTGGTAACATCTGCATTCCAAAGCCATGCATAAAATTAACATGAAATTTTCATCTTCCAGACACACAAAGAATTCTATTGTATGTTTCAATGATCCATGCTGAGGTGTCTCAAACTATAACTGATGGATGTAATACAGCATATACAAAGAGATGATAGTTAGAGAAGAGGTGCTTTGTGCTTTTTTTTTTTTAACAGTTTTTTTTTTAATTCACTTTACATGAAAGTCTATATCACAGTTTTAGGCTAGAGCTATTTCAGTCACATCTGATACTGATTAAAAAATATAACAACAATAAAAATGACTTATCTAACAGCTGCACTCTCTCACACACATTCTATACAAATAATATAGTAACGAAGCAAAAATGTACCTCTAATTGCCTGAGAGTTTGAAGTCAAGACAAATACTTTTATAAACAGAAGGCACAACGGCGTGTAGTCGTGTTCCCATATAACAGCTGGAATTAGCAAAAGTTTTCCATAGCTAGACAAAAGCAGTGCTTTGAGAAGTAAAATGAAGTCAGACTTTGTTTTTAGCATCTCAGGTCTCATCCACCACAAGGCAATAAAGATGCCTACCAAAAATGAAGTTTGTTCTAAGAGGAAACAAGAGGAGTTGGAAAGTGAGAATGAAGCACCAAAATCAAGTCCTTTTTTTTTTTTTTTGATACATTTCAGTGAAATGATGCGTCTCAAATGCAACTGAGCCGCTGCTATTTAAAAGACATGCAAACATGAACAAGTCCTCCAGCTCCTGTGTTCACTTTCATGGTCATATATTATTATTACTTACCTAAACTAATTCAGTATCAAGCCTGTAAAACAAGATCATCAATACTTTTCCTTTCTGAAAAGGTCACCAGCAATGAACCCTTTCCATGCAGCATGAGGAGGAACACTAAGATGAAAACATCATTGAGCTATTAGACTTTTCTTGACACCTCGTCCCTGAGTAATACGGGAACTTATGCAGATGTCAAAGCAACTCTCACAGCAACTGTAATAGCTGAATTACTACTGAAAAACAAGTTCCAACATTTTTGCCAACATGTTACGAACACCTACTAGGAGCAACATTAGACAACAAATGACTGAAGTTAAATTCTGCACGTCCAAGGGAAATATTAGTTTTTTGTCTGCATGCTTGATGTAAAAAGAGAATCACCTGAAAAAATGAGAATAAAAGTCTTAAACAAAATAAAACAAAAACCCTTCCCTGCCTTCAAATGTAGTCTTACAGCACAGAAGTATTTACTCTTTACCAGTGATGACGCTGTTCTGTATTTTTGCGTATTCATTTAAAAAAAGCCAAACAGATACAGCTTTCCTGATTATTATTTGCTTCTGCAAGGATCATCCTTAATGTTGTATGACCTTGATAAATAATAAACCTTGGAGTCAATCCAAAGGAGTTGATGGGGTTTTTTTTCCACCTAGAGGTTTTTTCTTTTTTTAAGAGCATTTAGTCACTTTAAAAGACTTGTCTTTCCTTTTTCACTAAATTGTAAGCAAAATTCTATGACAATCTCCCCATATTTCCTAGTGATTTTAAAATAAGTAAAGAATACTGACAGTATCCTTTTCAACTGGTTACATGTAGAAAGAAGAGCTTACAAAGTAGCACGTTCTATTAGGCAGAAGACAACTGGCAAAGTATCATGCCAGAGAATGAGGCACAATACAAATTGCTGAGAAAGTTAACGCATGCTTGAGACGATTATCTTAACATAAAAACGCAGTACAATGACAGGATCTAGTTATGCACTTTGGAATCAGGCTAAGCTCTATACTAGTCTTCAAACTATGTAAATGGATTCAGACCACGATTTTGGATATTGCCACTTTTCAGTGATTTGATATCTAATGCTGATCAAACTAGGCTGAATTGTAATCAAGGCTGAGATATGAATTTGCAGTAAATGAAGGCAAATTAGAGAGTATATGCATAATCATTTAACCATGTTGGGCTGGACATGACATCTATTTTATATTAATAATTTTTGCAATACAGGCTTGCTGAAAGACTCATGAAATTATTGAATGCTTAAAGAGTACATTTGATAGTTACATGAAATAATTATTGTTCTTACCTAAAGAAGCTATACCAAACACTCTATAAAAATCCCATTCCTTGGCATATCTGATTAAGTCATCAGGATCTGTATTTTGGCTTGAATCCTGTAGTTGCAGCCACCTGAGATAAGCTTCACAAAGCAAACAAAATATGCAGAGCTTCCCATGAATCTGGTAAATGAAAGAATAATAAAAGCATTAACGTTAAATCAGCATAAATTAAAGCACCAGTATTAAATTAGTATTTAAAAAACATTTCTATATCCCTAAACAGACAAGCTCTGTAGGTTTTTTATATTTCTTTAGAAATATAAGCAAATTACTTCTGTTGAGCCACTCGTTTAGCACATCATCTTTTTAACATCAATTAACACGATAACTGTAGTTTTTAAAGCCTGCTGTCTACTTTTTTAAAATTGAGAAAGCTGTTTCAGTTAGGAATATAAAAACAAAAATCGTACTGTAGCTAACAGAACTAAACTGTCAAAATTTCAGTGTAAGGGCATCTACACCGTTCAGTGAACTGGTTTGAGTAGCCTTGTTTCTGTTTTTCCCCACAGCAATCTGTAACTCCATTAGAAGAAACTGGTAGTGTAGTTATAACAAAAACATTTCTTAGTTCAGACAAGTGTGAGGAACCAACAATAAATGGGCCAATATAACCAAACTAAACTTAAAGTATCCTCTGAAGTGACTGCAAAAATTATGTCATCAGGGTCCATACTTAGCATATTTCAACGTTAAACACAATCTATAAGCCAATGGGTAGGGGGGCAAATTCTGATTTTATACAGATTTAAACAAATCAATGCAATTTCTGTGAGTGGATTCAATTTTTTTTTTTCTCCATTAGAGACTAGTTATACCAATTGCATGTACACGCACAAGCTAAGCCAGTTTAAAACTCAATTTATTTTTAATTTATTTGATACATGGAATTTCCACAAATGGAATATTTTTCCTGAAGCCTCATGGAAAGCATCATCACCAGTCTCCAGAAACATTGAACTCATTACAGACAGACTTTAGTCAGATTTCTGTTTGAAAGACCAGGCCAGTATACCTGTCTACATTGCTTAACACTGGACTGGTCAAGAGGTATCAGCATGAACACAGCATATGCCTATGCTTGCATTGCTTGCTGTAGATTAGCTTCCCTTTCCTGGGAAATCAATCCTTCGAGTAAAAATATGCAAATCTGTCAGAACAGCTACCTCTGTGCTCCAGTATGGTTAGCACAACTAAGGTGACTCCGTAACGGCATCAAGAATACTTCGTGTGAAAGCCATTATCTTTTGCTATAGTTTTCAGGACATTGTTAATTACTCAGGAGGAAACTCAAGAGAAAGTAGTAGTGTAGGTTTAATTGGCTTAGTATTGTTCATATGCCATGTTATACTACTATAGCTCATTTCAAAAATAATTGTTTCCAACAGAAATTTAAGTTGGAAATGAACTTGAAATTAGACCTTTATCTTCCAATGAGTCCAATTAGGACTCCCTTTAATATGCAGGATGATAGATGTTTTTGCTGGTGTTGTAGAGACAGTAAATTTCTCAGTAACAGATAGAGTTTGAGACAGCATATGTTCTATTCACGATATTAGACCTTTAATTTGTTTGAGAACAAAGCTGGTTCAGCTTGCTGGCAGCTGTGGAAGGGAACATGAATTTTACACTTATTCCAACCAATTTACCAAATCTAAATATTATCTTTAACCTAAAAAAGTCACAAAGTAGGGGCACAGCAACTTACATTTATCTTTGTATTGAAAAGAATGTGTCTGTATGCTTGTGCTTTACATAAAATAGCATTTATCAAGATGATAACAGGATCATACTCAATGTATTTGTCCACAGGCTTCTGGCAGGATTTCTGAAAGTTACAAAATATAACAAGAATTAGGTGAAAATAAAAACAAAACAAAACAAGTGTTTATGAATTGTTCCTCTGAGCTTAGCACAACTGCATAAATACAAAGTAGCTATTCAATTCTTATTAGTCTTTCCTTAATGTAATCTTCATTTTCAAAAGGTTTTTAATCCATCCAGGAAAATTGCTTTTTCCCCCCTTTGACACCACAGTTGATACACGGATTTCCCTTATAAGACAAAAAGCTACATTACCTATTTTTATAGGCTTCAGAATAAGACAGATCAATAAATAATGATGTGCTTTGTTATTATTTATCATTTCCTTCTTTTAAAAGAGATGCTTTATCCACCTGTCCTACCTTTTTCTTCCTTTCAAGAAAAAAAATGTTTTTTCCTCTTACATTGTTCTTCCATGTTCTTCTTACTGTTCTACCAGTAAATAGTCCAGATGTTTCAATTCATTCTCTATTACTGAACAAATACCAATATATTTGGAATACTTAAAATGTAGTTTTCACACACAGATATATCTAAAGAGTCAGAAGTTACTACTGCAGGGTGGTAACACATTAGACAATTACTTCTCCAGTGCATCTGCTGGTTCCTTCTGTGCCTACTACAGAGGTTTTTTTTCCCACCCAGTCCACTGGGAATAGCTTGTCCTCAGCCCCTTCATATTTATTGACGTACCTGGATTGGTGCTTACTCCTTGAGTCACATGAGAAGGGCTAACAAGAGACTCTTATTTTAACTGTGAACAGAATGGTTACAGAACCATCTTACAGAAGGCTCCACCAGCAGACCTGAGGTGGGAATAACTTCTAGGAGAGAGCTGAGAAGCAACAGCAGTTGGTCACAGCAACCACTTCAGCTCGAACAAGGGCACTTGCAGAAGACTGCATGTCGGCAGGCAGGCTTTCTCCTGCTACCAATCCCCCAGCCTGTCCTGAGCTAATCCCATTCCTCTGGGCCTTCATGTCAGCTGCCATGCTCAGAGTACAGAAGTCATAGAAATGATCTCTATTTCCATTTTAATGAGTGCACAGCTGCGCACTGCTGGAACAGAAATCTGTGCACAGCAGCTTTCTGAAATGCTGCCACAGTCAAAAAAGCAGCATTAGACAACATGAACCTACAGACAAACTCTCAGGAAAGCACAAAAAGTTTCTTCCATTTTACAGTGATCCCTTGTGTCCAAAGTTAACTTTACCTTGATATCTATCAGAATTATTATTGAAGAATTTGAGCAGGCAAAAATTGACTAGCAAATTGATTCAAAAGCTCAATTTCCATATCAAGACAAGCATCTGAACAAATGCATAAATTTAACAGATCGTCTGAGGAACGTTGTTACCACTAATCACTGTTTCTTGGTCCGGTTCAAGAAAAAAACAATAACAAACTTGTTTGGATCAGAAAAGAAAAATACTATGTGTAGCGACAGTGCAGAAGTTAGAGGGAGTGAATTCAAAAATTGACTCAATTAACCAGCAGTTAGATAAGTCTAACATTAAACAGAGAGATGGAAGAAAGGACATAATTAACAGAAGACCAAAGCTACAGCATTTAGTAGAGAGAAAAATCTACCACAGAAGAAATTGCAACTGCAATTAAAGGCAGTGTCTTGATTCATTTCTTTCTATAGGAAAATTGTGAACACATATTCTTACGGGCAGCAATTTACTTATGTCAACTCTGTGGGTTGACATAGCACAGGAAAACATTTTTTTTTTTTTAGAAGTGTATTTATGCAAGCACTTAGACAAGCACAAACAAAAGAAGACTTTTCTTGAACACAACAGGTGTCATAAAGGTTAGATGACGAATATCCTACATGCCCCAAAATTCGTTATACTCTCAAATTTTCCTAGAACTGAACATTTTCACACCAGGGTCCAAAGCCTCTCAGAGAGGAGTAAAGAACAATCTTTTCAAATGGAGAGGTTCCCAGCCAAACACCCATCAAAACACCTACAATTAAGAGCTACTGTAAAGTTTTCCCTGACAGCTGAGAAGCATTTTAGATAACTAAAACATATCAGACCAACCCTCCAGACAAAACCAACCATACAGAAATTCTACCCCACACATAAAAGGAGACTGCTACAATGAATACACAAGTAGCAGCATTACCCATGAGTATGGGTCTTCTGCTCCATAGCTTCTGGCAGCCACAGCCAAATAAATTTTCTGCAGCTCTAAGAATGATGTTTAATTCAGTATTTCAGCATACCACCACCAAACATTTAAGAATCCTATTTCCCTCGTGTTACTTTAACAGGAAAAGAAAATCTGCCATATCACAAAAAACAGCCACCTTCAAGGACTTTTCACACAAAGACAGGCACATGTCTGCCTGTCTGCTTGAGTTAGACCAGAGTCCTATTCTTAATATAGTTTATTTCTATTTGAGTCTTAACTGTATAAAGGAAAAGTCCTTTTTGCTCATCCAGCCGGTGACCAGCGTGAGTCTTCAGGAGACTCAGGGACTTGTGAGATCTACAAAGCATCTCACTGCAGAAGACTTGCATGTGCGCTGACATAGACTTACTGGACAAAACAAAGACAACATTTCGTACATCATGAGAACGTTACAGAATAAATAAAACCTCCAAGATGACATTTTCTCCATACTTGGCTTTTTGGCTATTTTTCTTCCAGCTGTAATACTAGAACATTTGCCACTAACCTTCAACACCTAGGAAGCAAATTTGTGATTAGAGCCTGACTTTAGCAAAACCAGAGCAAACAAGGGATATGTTTGCCATATGTTTGCCTTGACAGTTTTAGCTAATTAGAATGATGTAGCTTTATGAACATCGATAATCCCTAGCACTTTCAGAGAAGATCAGCATGAGCGGCTCAGCTATGCAGAACTGTTGTATGCTTACCTCTAAGATTTTAGGCAGGCAGTTCAGAGTGTGCTAAAATACTGGTGCTCACATCTAATTCCCAGTTGTAGATCTGCATAGCTGTAGACAACAGCCCATTCAGCTTAACTGGGAAAAGTACATCTTTAACAAAACTGAGCTTTTTCAATTTTCTTTGGGCTTTCTCAAAGAAATGTGTCATTTATCACAACCAGTTCTAAGATGACTGAAAGGAATATCTGGATTTCTGTATGTTTTTAAACAGGTTTTAATTTCTTCCTTAAATAGGTAATTGACATCAGAAACAGGACATAACTGGTATCTTTCCTTGAAGAAATAGATATGAGTTGGATTACAAGGTACTTTCAGATTGTGCTGCAGAAGTGACAGGTCAAATGTGGCACCATAAATTCTACTCAGATTTTTTTCTAAATTGCTAAATTTCAGTTTATAGGAATGTTTGATACTGACACACATTAAGTCCAATATATACTTTAATCCCCCTAAAACGGGGTATATTGAATGTATTTCAGTATTCTAAATAATTAAGAATATTAATTTATGAATTATTGTTAGTATTTCTCAGTATGCTCGTCTGTTGTTTCAAAAACAAGCTTCCATTTTGATAATTTAGAAATTTGCTTAGTTATCTTAAAATATTTTTTAAAAAAAAGTATATAAACATACATTTTAGAGTGCTCTCTCCAACACTAAAATACAACTGGATTTTTAAGTATTTTAGAATGGGGCTGGAGGAAGGGAAAAATGTTATTGAAGACAAGGTTAGAGCATACTACAGAAAATAAACACATACGTTGAATAACCAGGCTCCATTCTAAACTAAAAATAATGTGAATACTACATCACAGCAGGAATATATTTGCAAATCTCTGGATATTAGAAACACCAGTGAAACAGTTTCATTTTAGTATTCCTTTCTCCAGTGTTTGGAGTTTGGAAAAATTAAGCTACAATTTATTGCTGGTCTACACATACAGCAAATTTTAATGTTTATAGAGGTTCAGTATGAACGCAGGTTTAGTTACGTAGGTTCTCAGGGCAGACTAACATGCACCCATTATCTTGAGAGAGTACCCTTAACCCCAGTTGCACCCTTACCCAAACAATAAAAAGTAATCAGCTGTGCTGCTTTCAGGAATGGGTTCTTTATGAGGCAGGGATGCAGCTGTCATAATAAACCAAGAAACAAAAACAGCCCAGTTTGAGATGCACTCCATTTCAGAACACAGAAATTAAAAATATTTAAATATTTTTTAAACATTTTTTCCTAAATGAAGCATTTTGCAGCAGTGAGTTGGTCTACAGACTGAGTTATGTAAGCACAAAAAATAACACACTTTATTTTCCAGGATGATCTTTGCACTCTTGGGAGATTTTTCACCTTAGCACATAAACGCTTTGCATTCAGAGCAGTTATAGTCTCTCTGCCTTGCTGCAATAAAAGAGCTTTTCAATTATTTTTTGATTGCAGAAAAGCTAAATGAAGTGTGCACTGCTCAGGCAATTTGGCTTTCTTATTACAAAACACAAGGGGGATTCTGGCGGAACTCTATGTATTGCAATGGATAATTTATTTTCCTTTGTTAGGGTCTGAAACGATTAACAATTTTGAAACTTTCTTTTTAAACACAAAAAAATATGTTATTTAAAAACAAATACCAAAAAAAAAGCTTTTCCTTCTATTTTTGAATAAGTCATATTTGCTAATTTCCTCTTATATTCTTTCCACTTCAACTGCAGAATTTATCTGAGGATAGCCCAATCTGTTTTTTGTTTGGCTGCTTTTTGTTTTTGTTTTTTTTTTCCCCCTATAGCGTTAATACAATAATGGCAACATTATCTGAACAGTATTTTTTGTTATTGCTGTTAACATTTGGTTCAGAATTTGTTAAGTGAAGATTCGCTATATGACCTCACATCATTTAAGTACTAAGGATCTCAAAATAATTAAAAATTGTTTCCATAAAGAACCACCTACACTTACTTTGACCATCACTTCTGGGTCAAAACAGGGAAAATGTCAGCGTGCTTACAGTACAGGACTCATACTAGATCGATGAGTGACACTGCAGCCACCAGAACTTACCTTCACTGGTGGCAATTCTCATACACCCACCCCCTCTGCCCCTCTAATTATCACACTGAATCAAAAAAACACATTGAACACGTTCTCACTGAGGAGGCAAATTTCCTTCAAAAAAATATTATCCATTTTAAGTACCTGTAAGTTCTTTTTAAGGAGCAACAGTCCATCTATTCTTTGTAATGACATTTCCACAGCAAAATATATGCAGGAAAAGGTTCATTTACTAAATGCAAATCTCAGGCAAGAAAGAACGCACCATATCAAAGGTCTGGAGAAGGCTTCTGCTGAAACTGCGCCCAATTAAACAAATTAGATTAAAATAAGAAGTTAGAACTTGAAGAATTTGTGGCAGGTAGCCACTCAGCAGAACTTCTAACAAAAGACAAGACCTTTCCCTTCTGAATTTCAAGGTACTGAATGGACTTTTATGTTTGATAAAGGAAGCACGTTTCTTTAACTTTTTCAGCAGCCTTAGCAAATTTATTTCCAAAGTAGATATCAACACCCGTGAGGTCTGCTTGTCTGCATCAAAATTACTATATGGAGCTCAAAGAAACTTCTAAGTTTTGTAACAGCAATAGCAAATGTTACTGGAACTAAACTGAAGCAGCACCATGAATATTAGACTGAATTTCCAAAATTGCACTGTAATATTGTGGGCTGGAAACAGATGATCCCTAATGGGAGCTTTTGGTATTTGGCTCTGGAAAAAAAAATCTTCTCTTGAGCACATTAAACAACAGAATACAAAATTGCAGTATTTTGCTTAGGCATACAAACTCAAATCTTCTACCCATCAGTCCCAGATCAGGTTAAACACATCCTAAAAATAGATACAGGGCTAGAGGGAAGATCCTGTTGGAAGACCTCAGCTTCTTCAACCGCAAGACAATGTTCCAAATGGTGCTGAATGACAGGACCATCCTGAGAATGGCAAAGACCTAGATGCTGATTTATTAATTTATCAAGGAGGACTTTACACTAGGACTGGGGCAAGTCTGTAGGGTCAATACAGAACAGTGATGGTTGTGGCAATGTTCTGCTTGTTCCTAATTTTCTGGGGCCAAAATAAGGAGAGCAACTCATTACGTTTCACATCATTTTAATACGAAATAACTGGTTTGTATTTTCCTTAATGTGTCACTATTTTCAAGGACTACTTGAAAACTGGAATGAGATACAAGTATCCCACTGCTGTTTGACAGAAAAACTATCTGGATAATGTCCACTGGTCTCGGTTTGAGTACAATTATACTGGCTTTCCAGGTAGGTACTCTTCATTTTTTCTCCTTTATGCTAAAAAGGAGTAGCAGTCTAACTTCACACTCTGATTTCACAAAGAGTGGTTTAAGACAGATGAAAACTGTTCTTGGGTCAAGCGACCAAACCTAATCTCACCTCAGCCCTCCAAATTTTCTCAAATAACTTCAGCTTTTCAAAACAGTATCTCCTGTATATTAGGGTCCACGTTCCAAGCTATATAAATGCCTGATCTAAACGATGTTTCACGCTGATAAGTAGGACCTTCGCATTTTTTAAAGCGGAGAAAAGTTCTCAGCTGTTGTTTTCAGGTTAACAACAAACTCGCTATAATACTGCTCTTGGAATTCTGTGAAGAGTATCGAATGACATTTTGTGCTTGGCTTTTTTTTTGTTGTTGTTGATAGCATGATGCTGAGGGTTACTGCACTGACAGGAATATTCTTCCTGATTAAAAGGAAAAAAATGAAACAAGAATTGTCCTGTTAGAAACCATGAGTTCTTGGTAGCTGAAGACGACAACAATGCTTTCCTGCAATACACACATAAAGCTGAATTCAGATCAGTTCACCCGAAGGACTCTTTTGATCTTAACAATTTTCTGACATTCTGATCTTCACTTCATAAACTGTGAGCTAACGTGTTTCCTATTGCGTGTTCCTCACACGGACTACTCCTACTCTCAGCCTGTCCTGGGCGGCCAGAAATGGAGAGAAAGGTTTAGAGATTATATGACAACAGAACCATATAAGAGCAACTAGGACTACGACTGAAATCTAACCATGATAACGGACAACACAGGTGCAGGAAACAGATTGACAGGAGTTAAGTGAAGAATGGTACCCATCTGGACCTGTATGAAGGAAGGCAGACTCAATTCCAACTTGTTAGGACAATGTGGTTCATTTACTTGTTCTTTTACTCTGTTCTTTACTCCTTCAAAAACAGTTCTGCATTTGTGATGAGCACAGCAATTGGGACTTACGTCTTTGATCTTACATAGGATGTCACATCTCCAAAGGAACAGGATTTTCTGTCATCAAATGGTTAAATACTAAGAGGAACGAGTGCCATCTACTGGATCCCTGTTTCCCTTAGAGATTATCACAGCCAAATAATAACCACAATTGATAACCTGGGTTCAAAAGATGTACTAAATCTTACATGATATGGCTGCAGGCACAAACATTATACTTGTCCCTTTGTATCCAACTTGTCCTTGATTTCAAAGATGACTTTGAAGCTCCGCAGTAAGCTGAAAGATATATGATATTAACACTAAAAAGCAACTAAAAATCCATTTTTCCCTGCAGTGTGCAAGTCTAAAGCCAGCAGAAGTCAATCTATATTACCTTATTTGTCTTCTACCTGAGAAAAAGCATTGATCTCTCCAGCTTATGAAATGTCTGTAGAGGTTTTTGTTTATGTTTTTAGCTGTTTTGTGCTCTGCGGTAACAAGCCATTTTAACTGACAGCTGAGCTGGGAAAACACGAGGATGTGAATCAGCTCTTTCTACTATCATCAATAACCTGTATCCATCTTATTTTCACAGACTCTTGTTGATAGCAGAGCCCGAGATCTAACACCTACATCTTTCAGCTTGAGCTAACCACTATCTTCCCAAATATAAGCTGGCCGCAGATCTCTGTGAACTGATTGCTTACGATCTCTATTTTTGATTTAAGAAATGCTCGAATGACTCAAAATTATACAGTTGTAAAAGAATTCATCACAGGTTTCATACAAAGTTTTCCAGTCATCTGTTTATAGCTTCTTGGTTAGTCAATTAACCCATCTTCTTCCAGCATCCTCCAAATACCAAGAGCTATGTAACTGGGTGAAACAACCACAAAGGAAACTTGAATGATACACAACTAATTCCTTTACTATAAAATATTACACAATTTGTAAAAGTACAAGGCTCTCCGATTTTATAAGGAGCAGATAAGTACAGGATATTGTGAAAAACAATAACAAAAGGCTTTGTCAAGATACATTTACAAATACCTCCACTCCAAATTTTCTCCCACACGCTGAAATATAGAGTGCTAAGCGATCCAATTTTTCCACACGCTACAAAAAAATACATCAATACATCAAAACTAACGACTGGAGGCAAGTCTACTTAAATGCTATCAAAATTTGAAGAGAGTACCTTAGAAACAGTTGAAAGCACTGCTTAAAATGTTAAAAATGTTAAGGGTTTTTTTTGTTGATGGTTTTTTTTTTTTTTTTTCTCCT
>VXAL01007186.1:0-13978 GCA_013399475.1 Chauna torquata
ATTCTGTGATTCTGTGAAGTCAGATCAGCATTTTGAAAAGGTGGTAAAAACAATTACAAACTAGAAGAGCTTTTCAGTAGCCTAAGTCAGTTCATGAAGCCACAAAACTAGTATTAAGCATCTAGCACTGCACTACTCTGTCTAATCTATGAAGTGTGTTATGCATGTGAAAATGTTAGCTTAACAACAGTAAGGCAGTGAATCATTTTAACCTTCCCATTACTCATTGCGTTTACCTGTGAAAGTATCTGAACTACCTGTTGCAATAAAACATTTCTACAAACAGCGTCTTCATTATGGCTACATATGAGTATTCATACGGACTGAAGTAACTGCTCTTCATCCTACATCCTTTCAAAGGCTTGCATGAAAAGAAAAGACCAAAACCCTGAGCTGCAACACTTTCTAATCCGATGTCATTGTTTCAAAATGACTGCCAAATAAGTAAGTAAGTAGCCTGGACAGAGAAATTCTAAACATGTTCAGCAACATAAAACTTACCTTAAAGAAAAACATGTTAATGAAAAAGTGATATATAAAAATGTATGTAGAACCTGTGTTCTTAGACAGCGTACATGGATGACAGACCAGCTCAAATTATTCTCCACTTTTAAGGAACTGTATGTTGGAACAGTTAAAAATCTCTAATTGCCTAGGCAGTAATTCTTTTCAAACAAACAAGATGCTTTTTAAATCTTCCTACAAAATCTGTTTAACAGCCCACCATGAAGGATACCAATCTTAAGCTGGAGTCAGAAGTATCTGATTATATCACTGTTTTATAAGCCTGAGTTTACGTATATGGGTAATGGATCTCTTTTACTGTTATTAAAAAAAAAAGAAAAAGAAAATTTAATTGCAATAATTATCATACATATATAAAGAAGAAAAAAGAGAACTCTTAAAAGTTTGAAATAAACAGTTTAGGTAAGTCACTAAAATCAACTATTTAAAATGATCAAGACCATGCAATTGTTTTCTAGATTTTTAGACAACTAAACAGAGTATTCTACATAAATTTTATTTCTTGTAAGTTGATACATTTTAATAAATTAATCAGCCCGGCTATTAAAAGACCTATCCTCTATGAATTTAAGTGAAACTATTTTTGTGAATGAGCATGCCTAAGTTCAAACATGAAGGTATAAATCAGTAAAGCATACAACACAGTGGTCTCAAAAAAAGGCTATCATTCTACATTTGGGCTTCAGTTTGGTGAGCTCTGTCACCTATCAGAATCCTTGTCTACTGCTAAATCTGATTTTCTGCAGAAACTTATTATCAGCCAGAATTTTATTATTTAATATACTGGACTGGAGCAATCCAAAAACAATTTGTATATCACATGATAATGTCTCTTCCTTCATGATACTGAAGATCTAGTCAACATGAGAAAATGTATTATGCAAGACACAAAACACAAATGAAACCTGTGTTTCTGGGTAAGTTATGCCTCAATTCTTTTCAGAATTGATTCAACTTTGCAAATATGTTCCCTCTCAGGTGTTCCCTAAGCACCAGACAGGAAAGACTAGATTTTTTTTTAATTTTCTGTAACTAAATGAGACTATGCTTTGCAAGCACAAGAAGAGATAAAACTGTCCAAATATAGTGTGACCAATTAAATGTTACGTAAGTTATTTTTAAAATAAAAGTACATATTGTTAGGAGTCAAACTATAACACCAGTTCTTGCTTTAAAGACTGACATTGGGTTATAGCAAGCAGACCATGCTTGTGGGCATGTCAGCCCACCTATATTTGAAAAACGCACAAGAAGCAAAGTCATCTATCAAATAATGCATGCCCAGTAGGCCTGAGCTTTTGAAACATCTTAAAATAAATATTTTCTAGGCCATTTTCTACATGAAAATATAACAGAAAGCTCTCAATTTTAAAAACAAATCCACAGGGTTGCTGAAAGGTTTCTATTGGTTTCAAGTTTCTCTACTCATATAGATGGTGCTGGCTGTGTGAAAAGTATGGTTTCATTTCATCAAAAATGGTACACACATATCATACAGTTTCTGCAGTCACACATAAATAAAGGATTATTACTTATAAAACAGATAATCTGTGACTCATTTCTTATGAAAAATACTGAAACACAAGTACCAAACAGCAAACACTTTCCCTAATGATGTACTACCTTTTTCTAAGTGCACAACTTAACAAAGAGTTTATACGAAAGGTATAATTATTGAAGAAGTAAACTCCTTGGTCCTTGAAAATTTACATTGCATAATGAAAGACGATTGTGAAACAGACTGTAGAATCTTGTTTGCTTTCAGTGTGCACCATATTCAGATAGTATAAGCCACACTGAGAGGCAAAATTAGTGCTTGAAATCTCTGCAGTCTTTAACCAATACAGGTTATTTTCTGAAGCAGGAAAAATCATTGCAGAACGGGACTTTTTATGTGTGCCTTCAGTATAATTAACACATTTATACTGTCTTTCCCAAATGCAGTGCTTATCAAAACCATGAATGTTGTTCACAGTATGAGAACAACCTGCAGTGACAGGCAAAAGAAGGGGCTCACCATTCCACAATCACAATTCCAAAGAAGAACACAATGAAAAGACAGGGACCAATGATCAGTGATTTTACAATCTCACTTCCCACTACTTTAAAGAAAGATTTGACAGCTGTCTTGAGACAACTAATTGTTTCCTGAAGAGAAAGTGCTAATTAGAATCCAAGTTGGATACAGCACCAGAAAGAAACAGCTATTTTGCTGGCTTGCCCTGAGCTCAAAGCACATCTTAAATCTCACCCAGGACCCAAAAGAAAGCGCAGGGGCAAGCAGTGTCTTACACGACTTAAATTAGGTTGTCCTAGTTACTCAGCATGCCTGAAAATCCCACTACCTAGTTTAACATTGTTTCTTTGACTGGATGGTAAGAATATGATGACAGTTCTAATTTCGAAGGGGATGACGATCTTTGAAACTGATGAAAAATGTGATGAAGTTCTCCCTGAAACAACCTCTTACTGATTATTTCTAACTACCTTACCTCATTTTCTTCTTCATGCTCCAGTATAGCCTGTAGAAAAGCCCTCCTTTCGTGGCTTGAAGATTTCTGATCAAACATTCCAGCCTGAATAACTTTTTGATCCACATTCAGCTTATACTTCGCAGCAGCAAGTATCTTCTCTTCCACACTGTTCACAGTGCACAGTCGCAGGACTCGAACTTCATTCTGCTGACCAATTCGATGAGCTCTATCTTGGGCCTGCAAGTCCTATTAGGCAAAGAATGCTGAGAGTTATTTATGTAACTGTGCTACTCAAATCACTCTCTGCTTAAAGGACATTAAAGTAATGAATTCTCTTTTGGCATAAAAAGGAAGTACTCAAACTACAGTCCTCCATAATTCATATGGTTCACTCCTGATTGTTCTCTTTCCCAAAACTTCATCAGACCTAGACAGTGAGAAAACGAAGTAAAAAAAATGGACATGCTCCATACACTGTAAATGCAGTAAACGCTTCCTGAAAGCACATGCAGTGACTCAGAAGGACTTCACTATCTACTTGGTCTCTTCTACTCAAAGTTCATGACCTTCCAAGCCAGAATGAACCCTGAAGTAAAACATCTCTTGATTCCAGAAAAAAAAAAAACATGATTAGTAGTATAAAATCTGTATGTAAACATATCTAACTAAAGACAGTCACAAATTCATAAATAAGTTAACTAAAAATTATTTGATCTGTGGAATAGGCTTTTAACTTTGACTATTCATGTTAAAACAGCTTAAATATGATCTTAAATTATTTTTAGAACACTGATTCACTATTATTTGGTCAGGTGATTGCACTTAGAGATGGCAGAAGTAATAAGCACACTGCAAGTCATTGGTAAAGAATTATTTTTATTAATTCAAAATTTTATCTATTTTCTTTGGGGAAAAAAGAAATCCATGAACTTCTATACATAATGGGTTTTTATGTCAGCAGTCAGATAATGAAGGGTACCTAAGTTCAAAATACCATCATAGTTCTGCGCTATCTCACAAAACAGAAATTTCTTGAAGTAGAGAAATGAAGAAACCAGGCAACGAGTTTGCCATTTCAGTCCAACACTTTGCTCTTGCTACTATTGTTAGCTCTTCCCTCCCACAATTCCCTTCCCAAGCCACACAATGTGGCTGCTGGAATCTAAAGGTACATTTGAAGTCTGCATAACAGTCAAGATGAACTTACAACATCAGTTGGTTTACATACTCATTTTCAGATGCACAGGAAACAGTAAAGTGAGGAAATAGAAATTTTTACTTCTGGAAATATGTTGCTTAAAACAACAACAACAACAAAACTATCCCCTTTTAGCATGTTGCTCATTGAAATTAACAAATTACACCACCCACAAGCTAATTGAAACAGCATATATTTTGCAATTTAGCAATCTGTTCACTAGATTTTCCAGAAAATATTCTGTAGATTTTACTGCAAGGACTTATTGCTATCCAACTGTTGAAATATACAGGACACTCCATTAAAAATGTCTGTAAAAGTGACCTAGAGATAAGCAAGAATACAAAGAATGAAGTGCCTTCTGAGGTGCTTTTTAACCCTTTAAATGTATTTGCTCCAAACTTCTCAAGCCCTGTTTTAAACCAGTCACCACGGCATCTATAGGAGTGCTGCCTTGAACGTTCTATGCAAAACTCTTCTTAGTCTCACTTCCTTTACTTTTGCACATGGCAATCGACTACTATATGATTTGCATATATCTTGACGATAACTGAAAACACATGCATAGTCATGTACTTCCACAGATATCTAACTTCTTAAAAAATAAAACAGGCACTAAATGACAAAGACCCTCTTCTTTTTTTTTTTTTTTTTAACTAAGCTGAAGTCGTTTGATACCCTCTTTGCCTGGTGATCTGTACTCACTACTATCTACCTATAGCAACAGTGCAAATTCACTGTCTCAGGCCCAGACTGCTGCACTTACATGGCCATTAATTTCTTGAGACAGGCAGCACTCTGTACAACCTTTACTAAAATACTGCAACCTACTGAAGAATCAAAGTGTGGAGTTACTTACTAATGCCCTAAGAATGAGTACAGCTATACTACTGGTGCACGTCTATAAGACCACTAACTGAGGATTCTTTGAGACTCAGATAAAATATATACACAGACATAGGATTACTTCACTAATTCAAACAAAAGCACTTCCTGATTGCAGCAGTTTACCTTACTAATTCCTCTCAAAGCAGTATTTTGTGACGTACCTGGATCTACTCCGTTTCCCCCAGAGTATATACCCAAAAAGAAGCAACCCAAAACAGCATCACGAATTCTTTGCAAATTGCTTGAAGATAAGTAAATAAAAATAACCTGATGAGGATTCCAGTCACTGTCGAAGATTATAACGGTATCAGCAGCCTGAAGATTCAAGCCTAGCCCTCCAGCCCTTGTACTCAGCAAGAAGATAAAGTATTGTGACCCAGGCTCATTGAACTTCTTCAACAGAGCAGCTCGATCCTCTGATTTTGTTGTGCCTGAAAAGAAGTAGAAACACTCTATAACAACGTGAACTCAAATAATCTAAATGCAATGTCAGCTCCTAAAGGTACATGTGGAAGTGAAATTTTAGCTCACTTGCTCTTTGCCATCTCTGCCATATTTTCCATAATACAGAATAAAACACTGTCCACAGATGTTTTGTTCAACTGTCCACCTAGCACACCTGAGAGAAGGATGGCTAAATACTAAAGTTTTTTTTTGACATTTCAAAAGTGGACTTTAAAATGTCAGCTAACATTGTTATACCTTCTTATGATTCACATAAATTTCAACTGAAGTTACTATACACAAACAGAATAGAGCTACAGTTTTGATTAATGTGTTCTGGCCATAAAAACATTTAAGTGTTTTTAAAAGTTATTTATATATAGATTTATCAAAATGTCATTGTTTGCTTTAGGTGTCATAACTAATATGAAAGGATTGAAAAGTCTTAATATGTCGTATCTTGAGCATAACAGTATACTATGGGTGAAGGAAAGACAGCAAGGAATTCAGTCATGGTAAAAACCTAGGTGAAGTTTTAAGTAAAAACCAAGTGCTGTGCAATCTGGCAGCTGGATGAATTTTCATGTACTTTGACAAAACTCTACATAGACCACCTCAGCCTGGTCCACTCATTGCCTTATATTTTTTTACACTTCTGTCTATAACTGAAAGCCAAAGAAAGTTTGCTATTTGTAATCAGGTATCAATACTTATACAACACAGAAGGTGTAGTTCTTCTGATACTGTGGTGGGTTGACCTTGGCTGGCTTCCAGACCTCCACCTAGTATCTCACTCAATCCTCTTCCTCAACATGACAGGGGAAGAAAATAAGATGGAAAAGGTCACGGGTTGAGACAAAGGCAGTTTACTAAAAACAAGAGCCATGCGCAGAAGCAAAGCAAAAAGAGGAATTCAATCACTACTTCCGACCAGCAAGCAGATGTCCAGCCGCTTCCTGGAAAACAGGACTCAGTACACACAGCTGTTACTTGAGAAGACAAATACCATAACCATGAACGTCCCTGCATCCTTATCCTTTCCCCCAGCTTTTATTGCTGAGTATGATGTCACACGGCACACAATATCCCTTTGGTCAGTTTGGGTCCGCAGCCTAGTGGGTGGGGGCAGTTTGGAGAGGCAGCCTTGACACTGTACAAGCGCTGCTCAGCAATAGCCAAAACACTGGTGTGTTATCAACACTGTCTAGCCACAAAAGCAAAACACAGTACTACAATGGATGTTACGAGGAAAGTAAACTCCATCCTGGACAGATCCAGTACAGACACATAGCCAAAATGCTGGCCCACAGAAACCCATTCCTTTAAGAAGTACATGACTTGTGTAGAAAACACATTATGTGAGAAGACACACAGTAGATAAAATCTACATGTATATGTTATATTCCAGCATGGAAGGTATCTGTAATCACAAAATTGGAAAAGATGAAAGAAGTGTTCATCTCACTAATTTAATGAATTACCTGAAAAATCTTGACAAAAGCAAGGAGCTGTATTTACCATACTGTATATTGCCATTGATATTCTAGCACAAAAAAAGAATTCATTTCAAAACACATCATGTATGGTAACAGAACATTTTAAATGTAAAATAAATTCAGCTTTCTTAAATGGGAGCATTAGACCACCTGCAGGCCAGAGATGCAATGAGGGTTTCGTTAGCATTACTACATACTTAAGTCAGTTTTGACAAAGACATCCTGTGATATAGCAAGACAGTTTATTTGTGTCTCAGTTTCATTACCCTAATTTACATTTGAGGATAAAAGTGTTTGAAGTTTATGTTCGTTAATATTTGAAAAGGACTAGAATATTTGGAAGAAAAATTAATGTTAAGGAGTAAAGCCTGAAGCAATGAGCCAACTTAAAATGCTGTAATAAGAATAGTCAAAAGACCCTAAACTCTCATTCTGTTCATGCTGTTCTTCATATTTTTCTTATACCACTGATTTTCTATTAAAGAGCTATTCTCATAAATGCTGCTGGTTCTGTAAAATACTGTAATATTTGAGATAAATACATTAAATGAATATAATTAATATTTAAGAAGGTCAGTATGAGACTCAGACCATCAACATGGATGAAGGCTAAAACGGAAACTTCTTTCAAACAGGTTTAAGCTTCAAATGGAATTTGCAATTTTTACTTATTTTCTTTTTGATATTTCCATTATGTTTCTAAATCATTTTTTCATTTCAAGGTAATAAAACATATCGACACATTAAGTAACCACAGAATCACAGAATATCCTGGGTTGGAAGGGACCCACAAGGATCATCGAGTCCAACTCCTGGCTTTGCATAGGACCACCCAAAAATGAAACCATATGTCTGAGAGAGTTGTCCAAACTCTTCTTGAACTTCAGCAGGCACTTGCTTTTGTTGAACTTCATGCAGCTGGTGATTGCCCAGCTCTCTAATTTCTCTCAAGGTCTCTCTGCAAGGTCTCTCTACCCTCAACAGAGTCAACAGCTCCTCCCAACTTAATATCATCTGCAAACTTACTCAATACACCTTCTAGTCCTACATCCAAGTCATGAATGAAAACATTGAAGAGAACTGGTCCTAAAATGGAGCCCTGGGGAACCCTACCAGTGACTGGCTGCCAGCCTGATGTAACCCCATTTACTATAACCTTTTGAGCCCAACCTGTCAGCCAATTGTTCACCCATCTTATTATGTTTTTATCAAGCTGTATGCTGGATATTTTGTCCAGAAGGATGTTGTGAGAAACCACATCGAAGGCTTTACNCCCTGGGATGAATCCCATTGGGCCCCATAGACTTACATGCATCCAGGTGGAGCAGCAATCCCACACAAGTTCAGGATTGGCTGGGAGTTTATCATTACCACAGTCACGGTCCTCCAACTCAGGGCACCTGGGGTTCCAGAGCCCATCTTCTGATGATCAGTGTTGAAGACAGAGGCAAAGAAGGCAGTAAACTTCTCTGCTTTGTCAATGTTCCTGTTTGTGAGCTGACCCTCAGCCATCCTCATGAAGTAACAGACCAATGCTTTCTCTGGTCCTCCTTTTGCCGTTAACATATTTAAAAAACCTCTTTTTATTGTGCCCCACAGTAATGGCCAGCTTCAACTCTGTTTGAGCTTTGGCCACACAAATTTTCTCTGTACAACGGCAAACAGCATCTCTGTAGTCCTCCCATGTCATCCAACCTCGCTGCCAGTGGCCGTACACTTTCTTTTTCTGCCTAAGCTCTACATGAAGATCCCTGATCAGCTAAGCTGAACTTGCCTGCTTGACTTCCAGCATTTTGGAATTGCCTGTTTCTGTGCTCTTACAGCATTGATGGACCCTGATGTCTTCAAAAGCAGTTTCCCAGTGGACCTTACTAACTAGTTCCCTAAGCAGCCTTAAGTCAGCCTGAAGCCAAAATTCTGCCATTGACACCAGCTTTGCAGCCACATACTGATCAGCTGGGTCTGCCTTAGACTTATGTCCTGTGCCTCCTCTGCCTTCTTATAAAAGGACATGAAGTAATTGAGGCTAATGACCTTTCTGTGAAATCTATAGGTACCACTTTACCTGCCACTGAAATTCATCCCGTGGAGAATGGCAATGGTACTTTAAACAGGCACAAATTGATTAATTCCACTGGAATCTAGCCAAAACACTGGCATTAACATCTCTCATCATGAGAATATTTTCAGACAACTTAGGTAGTGACAAGTCATTGGGACCTTGGATTGCAGATCTCTACAAAATCTGCATTCCAGGAACAGACCTGAGTGTTCATCAAAACAATCCCTCAGTCTAATCGTTTGCAGGTTAAACAGATGGAAAAAGAAAAAAAAAACAGTCCAAAAGACAAGGAGACAGAGAATAATTTAAGATAAAGTCTACTGAGACAAGCAAAAGAACACCCTGGCCAGTATCTTCTCTGTAAGAACAGGGAAAAGTCTAGTATAGTGCAGCTTAAGGGTCTATAGCCATACCTTCATGACAAATACTGTTGCAGACTTTTCCTTCATGGATTTGTTGAATCGTTTTTGAACCTGCTTGCACTTTTGTATAGTCACATCACAGCACTGGTATACGAGGAAGAGAACTCAGGTGTCCCACGACCTAAACTAATGAAGCATGCCAGCTCCTAACTTATTTATCCTTTGTTTTCATTCAGCTTACCATCGAGACGCAGGTAAAGGAAATTTCGAAAGGCAAAGTAGTCTTCCATAATGGTCATGAGTGATGTCATTTGACAGAAAAGAAGCACTCGATGGTTAGTAGCTCGTAACTTTGGCAGAATACGATCAAGTAGCTCAAACTTCCCTGAGGCCCGATAAAGTTCAGCTCTGTTGAGGACAAAAAGCACAATAAATGCCAGAATGAGCCTGCAATTAGAAAAGTTTTTAGTCATTATCATGTCAGAGTACAACAGAGAGATTCACTTAAGTTAAACAAGACAAATAGCACTTTCCTGTCTTTGAAATTATGTTGATTAAAATAAAAAACAAACTCTCATATGAATTCCTGTTTGGAGAGAATTTTTCCTCAATTACAAAAACTCTGTGGACTTTCAACCACATGGAACATCTACCTTTATGAAACTGAATTCTGTTTTCAATTTATCAAAACAAACATTATTCTCAGCTAGGTAAGCCTTGTATCAGTTAAGATGTTCACCTGCTGGTTCTGCTTTCAACTGGCATTTTTTGCAGGTACAAGTTGCACTCGGCAGGTATATGTTAGAAACAACTCCCTTTCCACTCAACTACAAGAAACAATTCCCTTCCCACTTAACTACTATGCACATGGAAACAAAGCATTCCAAACTGGACTAATATACAGAGATAATGGGAGAAGTCTGACAGGGGATATACACTTTAAACACACACCCTTAGCAGTCCTGCATGACGTTTAGTTGCTTTAAGTGCTTTTCTCTCTTCTATGCTATGAGTTGCAAAACGGATTCCTAGTGCTGAAATTCAAGCCGCTAACGCAGAAAATTAATAAAGTAAACAGGATGACTAAATCAGCATGACATCCTTCACAAAAATAAATTTCACATTACTTTTTTCTAACCTTGACTCTGCACTCTAGAAATATGATTTATCATTAGCAACTATACACTCAAGTCCACAAGATACATGGCCTTCCGATGTGCATACATACGTAAGCACTCAGTAAAAGACTAAATTGTTTAGGAGCCAAGTGGTCTGATAGACTAGTAAAGAAAAATAGAAGTGTCATTCAAATATGACTAAGAAGGGGGTCAGGTAGAAGATATCTTTCCCTTAAAAGCATCCATTTACAGACAGTTGGATGAAGAAGTGCCAAGAACAAAATTAGTCTATTTTGTTTCAAATAACTAATGAAAGAAGTGCTACTTTAGTTTGGAATAAAGATGGTAAATAGATAAAAGAAGGAGGCAAAAGGAAGGAGAAGATAATCCCATGTGATATCTCTGACGAGTCACTCCGATATATTTTGTATGGTATCTATGTTGTTTCAAAATAAGGAGAAAGGAAGACATCAGTTTACCATCTTCTCTGGCTGGTCTCCTGAAAGGGATGGAGGGTCATAAAAGACTCACATAACACTTCTCGTACTGGTATATTTTGCCTTAGATATGTGTTCTGTGCCCCCTCTGCCTTCCTATAAAAGGACGTAAAATATAGCTTGATAGGAATTCTCCTAAATTTTCTTCACAAACTGAAGTCCATACTGCTGAGAAAATACTAAGCCATTTGCATACATCATAGGGCTATCATTTGCTTCTGATCAGCAAGTCACGTAGCTATGAGCACTCTTCAGAATATTAAATGCTTGACCATTACACGATGTCACGCTAAGAACTTGTAATAGTGGGCAGAATTCTCTTGTAGAGCATCCTGATACAGGCTAATTTCTACTGGGAATCTTTAACTAAGAAAAGGGAATTTCCTATGTTTGTGCAGGTCAAGAGCTAAGAACACTCCTGAGCTTGGAGAGATGGAATGCTGGAGGAATATGTTTTTATGAAGAATTTAGAATGATATATACACTCTGATTCCTTTGAGGAAGAACACACTTTTCTCTTGTTCAGAGTAAGAAAATACCACATCATTCTGCTAACTCTGAAATATTTTCTGAAACTTCAAAAGCACTGCATTCCCATGTGCACGGACTAGTGAGACTCAGCCCTAAAATGGACATGGTAGACATGGTATAAAGCAGTAAAACGTGGATATGGATAAAATAATGATGGAAGCAATCCTCTAAAACAGTCATCTGCTTAGCCAATGCTATCCTAACACAGCAATCTTCTGTCTCTGGGAGGACACTGGATGACACTTGTGTTTCTAGTAGTCCCAGTATTCTCCCATTTTTTCTCTGAAGAACTGCTTCCAAGCTAGAATTTTTACACTTGTGTCTGACAAAGTGTGTATTCTGGCAGAGACTAGCACAGTGAGTATGCCATCCTCTCCAGCAAAAAAGGAAAAGAACATCTGTTCCATTCAGCCCTCAAAGGCTGAGGCCCCGAATTTGAAGTCCTAATTCCCATTTAGTATAATATAATGGGAATTTTACAAATTAAATTTAATGTAAGTTATGTCTGATCACTAAACTTTAGTCATGTTTCAGAATGCACAAATCATAAAAGTTGGTGTACGTGAAATCCATCACAACAGAATCTTGCACAAGAGAGTTCTCAGTCGTGCAGGTAGGTGTAATCAGCTGACACATAAACACGGTAGTTCAGAAGTGGCAAGAAGGCTCTGGAAGGACTTGAATCTTACTGTGTTGCATGCAGTAAATGTTTGAACATTCATCTTTCAAGTNCAGGACAAAAAGGCACAAACACAGTTGTAGAGAATCAGCTATTTAGACATCCATTCAAGCATATATGAACTTTCAGATGGATCTATTTTGACATATAAATTTGTATTTTAATAAAAGAATCCTGAGTATGACCACTACAATTTAGCCTTACAAAAAAAGAAAAAAAGGCCCTTGACCCAATACGAAATAAACTTTATGTAGAACCAGAAATATTTCTACCATGTATAATCCAACTCTGAGAACTGGAATTTCTGTGAAGGGAAGGATCCTGTGTACAAATCACTTGTCTGATGTTANCATCTTCAGGTTCCTGTAATCATTATCTGTTTAAGGTAACTGTTTCTCTTTATGATACAAGAGTCCTTGACATTAGTCAGAGAAACAACTTTCTTGCTCAGGAATTAGTGACAGAGCACAGATCCAGCATTACTCAAAGGGAATTACTCATTACCACTGAAAACCAATTAAAATATTCAACTGCTAATTCAGAGAGGAAATAACCCTCCAAGTAAGAGCAGCCTCTTGGATGGGGATGGGGCGGGGGGCCAAGGAGATAGCTTTCTGTTGATTAGGGGTCTTCTTAAGAATAACATTTCTATGACTGACTTAATTATAAATCACTTAAGTTCGTTAGTATGCAACTTCTAGAAACAGGATGTGATGCAGTAGTTCCAATACAACATACATGAAAAGGAAGAAAAAAAGAGTTACCCATTGATGACACCGTTTGAGTAGCCTAAATGTTCAGCAAAGGACTCCTGCAGAGTTACAAGCAATGAACAGATTATTACAAACAGACTACATAGGAAAGCAAAATTATGCATCCTTATTTCAATTACGCTAAATATATGAATGTTGGGGTTTCAGTTCCAATACACCCATACTCTTGGAATCCACCTTAAAGCACCAGTGATCTGCTTAATGTTTTCCTGTACTGCTGTTATTTGAAATTCATCGTTTACAGAAGTTATTTCTGTCAGCATACATTTTACCAGATTAAAGATACAGTAGAACCTAATTAATTTATACTTATTACTGGAAGAACCATTCGCAAATAACTCAATTTCATCAACTAGTATTCAAAAGAACAAACTGTAAAAACCACATCACAGTAAGTCTTGTTCATTTCTTCACAAATTTAGCTCCATTTCAGGTATTTGTGACACTTTCTATGCATGCAAGTTTGTTACTTGTATACTGAGAGATCCTATAGTGATAGCACACAAGGTGTATAGAATAGGACAGCTTTGGTAAATATGGTAAAAGTTCATCAGTCTGCTAGTTATTAAGATCCTACCACTTGGCATTTTGAACTAGTATCTCTACATTGTAAATCACGTCTAAGTAAGGGTTAAGTTGTTCTGGAATGTCTTGAATTCAAACAAACTTCAGTTTTTAAAGACAGTACCTCCAAAAGACTAAATGCTTTAAAACTGAACTTTAGATTGCCAATAAAAAGCTGGTGATTGCTCCATTTCTTCCTAAATATAAAGGACTAGAATGACTGTGTTTTTCAAATGTGTCCTTTCCAGCACAAAAAATGTGGACAGAGTTGTCCCCTCCCACATACATAAGCTCCAACAGCAGTTTTCAATTATATTAGCCATCTGAATAAAAATAATTCTCAAAATCAAACCTGGCAATCTTACCT
>VXAL01007186.1:19564-55068 GCA_013399475.1 Chauna torquata
TTGGGAGAAGGAAATTGAGAAGAGCCCACAGTTCAGGCAATTTGTTCTGTAATGGAGTTCCAGTCAGCAGTATTCGCCTAGGGGCCACATAGTGAGTGTTTAAGACCTGAGTCAGCTTGCAGTGATGGTTCTTCATTCGATGGCCTTCATCTACTATCATGTACTTCCATCGAATCTGGGAAAAAAAAAAGGAAGGAAAGGGAGGGAAAGGGAGGGAAAGGGAAGGAAAGGGAAGGAAAGGGAAGGAAAGGGAAGGAAAGGGAAGGAAAGGGAGTTAGTTGGTAAAGCTACGCAAGACAGAGTGAAACTCCTCCCATTGACTGTAGACCAAAAATATTTCAAACCTGAAACATCTATCATTCTCATTTATGAGAAAAAAACAAATTAAGCATTATCAAAGCACCAGTAGCCTCAGAAGTAGCAAAAATAGGAACAAACACTAGGTACGCTGAAGCCAACACTGATGCTGAATTCTCACTTGAATTGCAACAGCAAACAGCTAATTCCTCCCAGTTCTGGGAAAGAGTTTGGGGTGACTGCCTCTTTAAGGCCAGAATATAGTTTAGGCAGGAAGAAAGACCACAACCTCCAAATAAACCTGTCAGTAACAAGAACATTTTCAGTCAAAATAACTATGCTCACAAACAACAAGCAAACCCCAAACTTTTCTTAGTTTCAGCTAGTTATGTTTTTACTAAAGAATGAATGAACAAAGTTAAGATCATCTCAGTTATTGCACCTTCAAATAAAGGTTCTAATTTTTAATGTGGAAGCTTAAACGCAGTTACAGCAGATGTTGAAAGAAAGCTCCTCAAGCTGTCTGTTACCATCTGTACTATAACACGGGCAGTTAACACACATACCATACAGACCATATGACTAGGAAGGCCTCCATTTGTAGTCCTCAAGTACTTTCATAGATGCTAACTAATCCCATTTTCCAAGACAGGTGGAATGCCACAGTGCTGTTCTTCCTATCTTTTAGCAAGGGTGGGCAAAAAATAGAGGTAAAGGAAAACTTTGCAGTCTCCAAATGTTCTCAGGTGTTCATAATCATGCTAAGAAAAGGCACTGCCTTTGTATCAGAGAGGAAAATGACTCATTAAATATGTAGCCAAGTAACACAATGAAATAAAGTGAAAATGAGCAACAAAGGGATGGTAGGATCACGTTACCTCTATACAGCAGAATGCCAACTTAGTCTGTGCTGTGTGTACATGAAATAGTCTGACACTACAGTAAAGCTTTCAAATGAATTCATTACATCCTAAGAACCCCTACTAACAGTTTGAGCCTTTAAGAACTGGGCCATATGCAGTGAAGTGTCTGGAAACCAAAATCATGATACATGTATCTGTTAGTCACCTGGGGAAAAGAACCACATAGCCGGAAAGCATCTAATAAGAGTGAGCTTCAGGTCAGAAACAGAATGAAAATAAAAAGTAAGCTTAGGACTGCAGATTAGGATAAATGCTATTAAGACGACACGAGAAAAACTGCATTTTGTCCAAGGGTAGGCAGGTCCACAGTACTGACAAAATTGCACAGCAAAGGAGTTACTCTCCTAACCATATTCAGGAAAATCCTGGTGTTTACAGGGAGAATAACTCAGGACTTCCCTATAAAACAAAAATATGTGTTTTGTGCTATGCACCACTTGAAAATATCTTGAAAGCCTTGCTGTTAAGAGACAACAGTCATTATTACCTTAGCAAGGATATGTTTGTCCTTTATTATGTACTCATAAGTAGTTAAAAGAACATTAAATTTTCCACTTCGAAGCTGAGGAACAAGTGAGCGGCGCATTGCAGGTGTACCCTTAAAGAGAAAGAGAAGTGAGAGGTTACTCTTTCTTCTGATGGAGTAAATAGATCCATCCTTTTATGAATTAGTAGAAATAAAGCAAGTACATGAACGAGTAATCCTACAGTATTGCAAACAATATATTGATATATTCCAGACTTCTTCAGAGTCCTTTCCCTAACTGATTGCTAGATTATAATACTTTGTTTATGGGGGAGTGAAAATATGCTAGCAGTCTAGTCTCATTACTAATTGCTTGGCCTTACCACTACTACAACAGCCAAAAAGCAAAGCAGTCAGCTACATATAAAATGTGAAGTATTTCTCATTCGTATTACTCTCATTAGAAGCTCTGCAATGTGATAATTAACAATTTTCTTCTGCATTTCACTATCTGAAAGTAATTATAGTTTATTACAGTCATCTTCTTAGGATGATTAACTCTCACTACTTAGTACATGATACATATGACAAAATTTTACGGGCAAACAACTTAGAAATGCATGCAGAGGCAAGGGAAAAACAGGCTATATTCTCATTCCTTCAACTTTTAATCATATAAAAAGCGAATCAAACCTTGTAGGATATCTTCACCACAGAAGGTGCCCATTTGTCAAATTCATACGTCCAGTTGGATAACGTCCTACCACAAAAAAAANTTAAAAAAAAAAAAAAGAAAATGAACTTCATATACTATAATAAAATACATGCATCTCAGAGGAGAGGAAACAAAAAAAGTGGGACATTCAGAAGGCTCTTCAAAATCAACTCAGAATAGTATTTGACAGGAATATTCATATTCTGAAGTATATTATCGACAAGAAAGAAAACCCTGAACAGAAAATTTGTATATTATTTTATGCTACTTATGATCCACAAGCAGGTTGTAACTTTTCAAATATAGCCTGATGATGTTGACAACAGAATTCATCTTTTTTCCACTCTAATGATGTTATTGCCACCCAGTGGAACCATGCAAGTCCATTTTTGCACTTCATTTCTGCCGTAAGGTCACAACAAAACAGCTTTTTAAACGGCTAATCTAGCTGCTAGCATGATACGGCAGCAAAAATAGGTTTTTTTTTTTTTTTTAAGTTTATTGGACCTGTGATGGCAGCAGTAATGGCTATTAATGACAGGGGAGGGAAAAGGCAGAGAAAGAAGGCTTTTAAAATGTCTACAGGAAATAAATTTCAGCTCCCCTCTTTTAAAAACATAGGAAAAAGCATTACAGAGTACTTAAAAGAAATTTGAGTTTTTTACTGTGCCTGTGTGAAAGCAGACATTAATAACATTCTCCCTTTATTTTTAACTTTGTTTGACTTTATAGAGTTTCTCCTTGCAATTTCTTCTCACACTAGATCTCACCATTTGTACTCATACAATTTGGCAAAGCTGTGGTATTTATGCTAGTTAGCTCCTACTGCAGCACAGTGAGGAGACAGGACACCTCAAAACAAATCACAGAAGATGGCCATGAATAAAATATATCCCAATCCTACCACACATTTGCACGCTCTGCACAATTGCTGGATGAACTATCTAACAAGAAGGCGAAGGAACTTCTGTATACAAATCAAGATATTTACCACATACACACAAAGATAAGCAAATAACCCCCCAAGATGCTACATCCGTTTTACAATGCCCAACAGCTTTTATTTAAAACACAGCATTTCAAATCACTGAAAGCCACACCTTGTCTTTGGAGAAAGGAAAATGCGTTAGCAGAAATCTATAAAACAAGTAGCATCTTGGAAAGCTAAGGAAAAGGAGGTAACATGACAAACAGTCATAACATGGATAGCTGACCAGGCTGTGAACATCACAAATCAACGCTACATCAAGGGTAGCTATATACAGTACTTAAAAAGATTATCCTATCTCAATAAAGCATGATTACTTAGTATTTGATGGGGCGGCAGTTGTTTAGAGAACTAAGCAACAGATTTTTAATATCACAGTTAAAGTAGAATAGGGATCTACAGGCATGTAATATGAAAGAAATACCATTCCCCTCTTGTGGCTTAAGAGTAAATAACAGTAAATTCACTACATATTCTGCCAAAAGAATAGACAGTGAAGCTAATGGAATCAAGTGCTTTTATCAGCCATCTGGTCACTCTTCCAATGCCAGACAATTACCTGGGAAGAAATGATCAATGAAAGTAAAGAATACATGCTCAGTGTAATCCTACTGTGCCACCCCATCTTCTCATAACATGAAAAACAAGTTTGTGTTCCTAATAAACCAATCTGCAATGCTTAGAATGATAATAACTGAATGAGATCCTCTACTTACGAAAGGGGAACAATGATGAGATAGGGGCCATTGAGCCTTTTGTGCTCCATCAAGTAAGTGATGAGTGCAATAGTCTGTATAGTCTTTCCTAGTCCCATTTCATCAGCTAAAATTCCATTCAGATTGTTATTATAGAGTGAAACCATCCATTCCAGTCCCTGGAGCTGAAATGAAGAATAATAATTTCTGTTATTTAAAACCCACATAAGTAATTAAAACCAATAGTACAGAATTAAAAGTTCTAATGACCTGCCTACCTAGATGCTGGATTTCCTTCAATAATACTATAAGCATGGGAATCCCTGGCTATCTTCACTCTCCTCCTCTCCTCTTCTCTTGCTCACCCATCCCCTCACTCCCCCCACAACAGCAACAGCAGCACAAAAAAACCTTCGAGATAATTTCCAGTAACAGCTACATAGCATACATCCACCCCTGTTTAGGGGTACTAGAGCCCAAAATACAAAGTAAGGTTTTATACGTGGTTTTATACAGGGAAAGTTTTTTTGTACTGTACACAAAGCAACATAGGCACTCATATGTAAGGCTGCTGAACACTTAACGTTACATGAGTTTATCCTTCAATTACAGCAGTCTTCAGAAAACATTTAGAATCATAGAATCATAGAATTATTTAGGCTGGAAAAGACCTCTAAGATCATCCAGTCCAACCGTTAACCTAGCACTGCCAAGTCCACCATTAAACCCTGTCACTAAGCGCTACATCAAAGCGTTTTTTGAAGACCTCCAGGGATGGTGACTCAATCACTTCCCTGGGCAGCCTGTTCCAATACTTCACAACCCTTTCAGTGAAGACATTTTTCTTAATATCCTAACTACACCTCCCCTGGCACAACTTGAGGCCATTTCCTTTCGTCTTCTCAGTCGGTGCTTGGGAGAAGAAACGAATCCCCACCTCGCTACAGCCTCTTTATGGTAATTGTAGAGCACAATAAGGTTTCCCCTGAGCCTCCTTTTCTCCAGGCTAAACAACCCCAGCTCCCTCAGCCACTCCTTGTAAGACTTGCTCTCCAGACCCTTCACCAGCTTTGTTGCCCTTCTTTGGACACACTCCAGCACCTCAATGTCCTTCTTGTAGTGAAAGGCCCAAAACTGAACAGAGTATTTGAAGTGTGGCCTCATCAGAGCTGTGTACAGGGGGACAATCACTTCCCTAGTCCTGTTGGCCACACTGTCTCTGATACAAGCCAGGATGCTGTTGTTCTTCTTGGCCACCTGAGCACCTGCTGGCTTCAGTCAGCTATTGACCAGTACCCTCAGGTCCCTTTCCGTCGGGCAGCTTTCCAGCCACTCTTCCTCCAGTCTGCAGCATTGCATGGGGTTGTTGTGCCCCAAGTGCAGGACTCGGCACTTAGCCTTGTTGAACCTCCTACCGTTGGCCTCAGTCCATCGGTCCAGCCTATCCAGATCCCTCTGTAGATCCTTCCTACCCTCGAGCAGAGCAACACTCCCACACAACTTGGTGTCATCTGCAAACTTACTGAGGGTGCACTTAATCCCCTCATCCAGATCACTGATAAAGATGTTAAAGAGAATTGGCCCCAGTACTGAGCCCTGGGGGACACCACCAGTGATCGGCCCCCAGTCAGATTTAACTCCATTCACCACGACTCTTTGGGCCCGACCACACAGCCAGTTCTTTACCAGCAAAGCATATGCCCATCCAAGCCATGAGCAGCCAGCTCCTCCAGGAGAATGCTGCGGGAAACAGTGTCAAAAGCCTTACTGAAGTCTAGGTAGGCCACATCCACAGCCTTTCCCTCATCCACTGAGCACATCACCTTCTCGTAGAAAGAGATCAGGTTAGTCAAGCAGGACCTGCCCTTCATAAACCTGTGCTGACTGGGCCTGATCACCTGGCTGCCCTGTAAGTGCTGCGCAATGGCACTCACGATGACCTGGTCCATGAGCTTCCCCAGCACCGAAGTCAGACTGACGGGCCTATATAGTTCCCTATATCCTCCTTCCGGCCCTTCCTGTAGATGTGCGTCATATTTGCATGCTGCCAGTCAACTGGGACCTCCCCTGATAGCCAGAACTGCTGATAAATGATGAAAAGCGGCTTGGAGAGCACTTCAGCTGATTTGTATTTGGGTACTAAATTCTCTGGAAACTACTTTTATTGAGTTCAAGACACCGAGAGTTGATCAGAATTTGTTCTGCAACTGTATGTTCACTTGCAAAGTAGCTTCAGAATTGAGAATAGGGACACTGTCCTTTCTGTATCATTCAACCTTCCCCACTGACATACACCAAAATGTCAGGAAAAGACAATCTGGCCAAACTTGAGAGTAAGAAACATGGAAAAGCAGAAAAAAAATTAGGAAGGAAAAAGCAGGTAAAATACAGAGGACAGGGAAGGATAGGGAGTCAAGGGGACAGCTGCAAAAGACAGTCTCCTTCAGAACATTCTTGCTAGAACGAAAGCCAAGCCTTGGCCCTCCTGCCATAAAGCTCCTTAGACGTGTGTGCCTCTTACTTCTAGTGGTAGCAATCACTGTATAGAAAAGACACCATGAAGAACAGAGCTCCTGATTCACTTGCTAGATATCACATTAAGCATCTGAAGGACCTGCTCTAATCTGTAATCCCTTCAAGTATGTCTGACTCCACAGATGAAATTATTTTGCTCTGTGGCACACAGGGTAATTGTACTGCAGAACACAGATCCTCATAAATTAATATTTCTATGATGCATAAGTAATTAGAATTTAGGAAGTAAAAGAATCGTCACAATCCTGTCCATGGGCACTTTAAACCAATATGGCCATCAAATTAGTATTGTTATACACTGACTTCATTTATTGTACTCAATAAACCTTCCCAGACAATGAATCAGGATTATGCAGTAAACAAGGCTGCTGACTGCATCTGTTGAATCGCTGCTTCATTTGGTGCACAGGCTGGATAACATATTGACAATGAGGCAGCAAAAATAAAGAGGGCCTCAGAGTTGAAAAGGTGGCATATTTCTCTGAATGGTTAGATTCTTTCCTGTCTTAGTAACAGAGTTCCTCAATGGTGACAGAAAGGCTATTTAACCTATCACTTTCAAAATCAGTCACTGCATGACATCTTCCTCTTTTGGTGTGAGCTCAAAGTGAGACACCTAGAAGTGTTAAGAATTCAAAGAATTCAAATTCAGATGGAGTTTTGCTATGAACAAATAGGATCATGCGATAATTCAGTTTGGAATAGACCTCAGGCAATCTCTAGGCCAATCCCCTGCCCAAAGCAGGTCCAGCCATGTTGCTCAGGGCTTCATCTGGTCAGGGACTGAAAACCTCCTATGATGGAGATGGTAAAACCTCTTTGAGATCCTGCTCCACTGCTGTGCTGTCCTTGCAAGGAAAAAGTTTCTCTGTATATCCAGTCTGAACTCTCTTGTTCTATGTTCACTGTCTCTTGTTCTCCCACCATGTGCCACTGTGAGGAGCCCAATATAAAATACTGAAATGCTTTGAAAAGAGAAAATCAGCTTAACACTTGAATTTTAAGTAACTTAAACAAGCTACTGTAATAGATGGCAGTGCTGAAGACCACAGGAAGCAGGGGCTGTAATCATAACACTCTGCAAACTTAGCAAACAGTCTTCCTTCTAGTTCTCTGCAAGTACAAATAGATATACATCTTTACCACATCTTGGTGAATATGTATTACTCCTTATTTCATGTGGATATACAAATAATATAGTGGCCTGACTTCATAAAAGATGCTGGTGTCCCTGGAGCTTCCTATTAAGCTGTACAATGTCAGAAGTGCTGAAAACATCTGTCAAGGATATTTTCAATCATACATGAATTTACCTTACGTCAGAACACAGAAATTCTTAGTTATTAAATTCACTGAATGTCTGTAAAGAATGAGAAATCATCCTCCATAGCAAATGTTCTCCTTGTTTCCAAATTCTAATGTATCAGTGCACTGAAATATTGGGATTTTAATTAAAAGATTACATCCTAAACTTTTAAATATTAGAAGATGAGAAAATATTATTAAACCACCACTAATGAAAACAATAAGCAGAACTGAAATTCTAGGTCAATGAGAAGAATAGCAAGACCAAAACACTATTAGTTTGCAATGAAAAAAATGTTACAAGTACATGCATAAAGTTGTATTATTATTCAAGCACTATGCATGAAACGTTATCTGTGATAGGTAACTACTATTTCTCTGTCCATACTATTCCCAATTTCTAACCTAATTGAATTCTTGTACTAAACAAATTTTCGGTTTGTCACTTGAAATATCACATTGAGATGTCTAGAATAATACAATTTTAAATACTTTGTTTCAATGATTTCTCACCTGATAATGTTTTAGTGTGCCATTAATGAGAAGAGAAGACTGCTTTTCCACCCTTTCTGTAATCGCATGTGCAACAGTGTAGTAGGACTGAGACCCTCTAGCACTATATTGCATACTATACTCATCATCCACATCTTGTTTGGCTGTCCTGGAAAGCAAACAAAGAACTAAAGTAAATTCCCACAAACAAACAAGCCAAAACCAAACAAAAAACAGTTTTTTTGACCATGGCTCACACATGTATGTATAAAGAAACAGTGCAAATCCCAGACTTTGGCGAGTACACTGTATGGTGCGAGCTAGTTTTTTAGCAGTACACAATTAATACCAAGTGATTACAGTCCTTCTTCTGCAGATGTTGTTGTCAGAGAAGCAACTACAACTCACTGTAATCTACAGCAAGCTATTCTTGGGGAACCCCACTGTAAGAAACCACAATTCCTAACAAAAAGAAGCACCTAAGAAAAGCAGCAGCTAAAGAACACTCACTCAATGATTTGCTTAGCGTCTTTCTCAGAAACTTCCTCACTGTTAGGATCCAGAAGTATCTTCTCATCTGCTTCTAACCTGCTTGATTCTTCTTCATCATCCTACAGAAGATAGAAAAAGAAAGGGGTGCAAGAGAGTGCAACATCTTCCTAGGGCGTTCACAAATTGGTAGCTTTCATTGGTCAATGCTTTATGGTAGGAACTTGAATCACAAAGTTCAACTTACACCTATGCTGCCACAGAATTACACTGCAGCATAACAAAAAGATAATTTTTGACATACATTAATCCACATGAAGTCACAATACTCTGAAATAAAAAGTATTTTCCCGTTTAATCATCTTATTTTAAAAAAGCCTAACTTTGTCTACCCTTGAATGGAAAGGATTCCAACACTATAAATATTTTTGTATTGCATTCCAGATTTATGATAATATAATACAGCTTAAAAAACTGGCAAGTACAGCTGTTTTAGGCTTTCATTTCTTAATGTTTTTAAAAACAGCACATTTTTATTCTTTTTAAAATCATTTAATTTGCCATCTGCCTATAGCTGCAATGGATAACCAGCAACTAGAATTCTAAGGAATGAAGCTGAACAAAACAGTGCTGTGAGTTTTGTGAGTGTATTCTTTTGAGAATAATTTCCCCAATTCTAAATAACACTGTAGCTAGAGTCTGTGCTAAAAATGTGGGTACATCTCTTTTGACATTCCTCCTACAATATCATATAGTGTGGCCCAAATCTGACAGGTATCAGGTCTTCACCTCCTGTTTTAATACTGACAGTCTTGTAAAATTACATTAATAGTATTTAGTCCTAAAAAGACACATATATATTCTTAACATTCTATAGCCCAACCAGTTTCAGTGGCCATTTGGTCTAGTATTGTAAAGACTGCTAGACTTATAAGATCTAAATTCTAGTTCTACTAGAACTATCTATCTATCCTGTTAGTTGAACATGGTCCTTCTCCACTCCCCAGTTTTCCTCTCCTTTAGAAAGGACTTATTTGAAAAATGCTGTGCAAGCATTGGCATTGATTATTCACAGCATCTAATACTAAGATCCTGATGGGAGCAGTTACAGAGGTAACCTGACTGTAATGAGAAAGATTCTGACATAAAATGACTGCTCAACAGAAACACGAGAAAATGTCTGGCAGCCTGAAAACTCAGCCTGGAAACCAGGCCTGAGAACTTGGCCTTCAGCCTAGGAACTTAGCTTGGGAACCAAAGGCATCCCTTAAGTGTGGCTGAATACATACTACCAGAGGCACCCTGAAGATACCATTGATAAAAATGAAACAAGAAACTAAGGAACAGCTTATCACCTGAGAAAGCAGGAATCAACATGAAAAATAAAATTTTTGTTTAAAGAAAATAAAGCAAAACAAGAAATATTATCATCGCCTGTCTCAGGAAGATGACTGAAAATAACAGCACCTACTTGGTCACCTAAGTGGTGGTGTGCTACNAGAAGAGAAGACTGCTTTTCCACCCTTTCTGTAATCGCATGTGCAACAGTGTAGTAGGACTGAGACCCTCTAGCACTATATTGCATACTATACTCATCATCCACATCTTGTTTGGCTGTCCTGGAAAGCAAACAAAGAACTAAAGTAAATTCCCACAAACAAACAAGCCAAAACCAAACAAAAAACAGTTTTTTTGACCATGGCTCACACATGTATGTATAAAGAAACAGTGCAAATCCCAGACTTTGGCGAGTACACTGTATGGTGCGAGCTAGTTTTTTAGCAGTACACAATTAATACCAAGTGATTACAGTCCTTCTTCTGCAGATGTTGTTGTCAGAGAAGCAACTACAACTCACTGTAATCTACAGCAAGCTATTCTTGGGGAACCCCACTGTAAGAAACCACAATTCCTAACAAAAAGAAGCACCTAAGAAAAGCAGCAGCTAAAGAACACTCACTCAATGATTTGCTTAGCGTCTTTCTCAGAAACTTCCTCACTGTTAGGATCCAGAAGTATCTTCTCATCTGCTTCTAACCTGCTTGATTCTTCTTCATCATCCTACAGAAGATAGAAAAAGAAAGGGGTGCAAGAGAGTGCAACATCTTCCTAGGGCGTTCACAAATTGGTAGCTTTCATTGGTCAATGCTTTATGGTAGGAACTTGAATCACAAAGTTCAACTTACACCTATGCTGCCACAGAATTACACTGCAGCATAACAAAAAGATAATTTTTGACATACATTAATCCACATGAAGTCACAATACTCTGAAATAAAAAGTATTTTCCCGTTTAATCATCTTATTTTAAAAAAGCCTAACTTTGTCTACCCTTGAATGGAAAGGATTCCAACACTATAAATATTTTTGTATTGCATTCCAGATTTATGATAATATAATACAGCTTAAAAAACTGGCAAGTACAGCTGTTTTAGGCTTTCATTTCTTAATGTTTTTAAAAACAGCACATTTTTATTCTTTTTAAAATCATTTAATTTGCCATCTGCCTATAGCTGCAATGGATAACCAGCAACTAGAATTCTAAGGAATGAAGCTGAACAAAACAGTGCTGTGAGTTTTGTGAGTGTATTCTTTTGAGAATAATTTCCCCAATTCTAAATAACACTGTAGCTAGAGTCTGTGCTAAAAATGTGGGTACATCTCTTTTGACATTCCTCCTACAATATCATATAGTGTGGCCCAAATCTGACAGGTATCAGGTCTTCACCTCCTGTTTTAATACTGACAGTCTTGTAAAATTACATTAATAGTATTTAGTCCTAAAAAGACACATATATATTCTTAACATTCTATAGCCCAACCAGTTTCAGTGGCCATTTGGTCTAGTATTGTAAAGACTGCTAGACTTATAAGATCTAAATTCTAGTTCTACTAGAACTATCTATCTATCCTGTTAGTTGAACATGGTCCTTCTCCACTCCCCAGTTTTCCTCTCCTTTAGAAAGGACTTATTTGAAAAATGCTGTGCAAGCATTGGCATTGATTATTCACAGCATCTAATACTAAGATCCTGATGGGAGCAGTTACAGAGGTAACCTGACTGTAATGAGAAAGATTCTGACATAAAATGACTGCTCAACAGAAACACGAGAAAATGTCTGGCAGCCTGAAAACTCAGCCTGGAAACCAGGCCTGAGAACTTGGCCTTCAGCCTAGGAACTTAGCTTGGGAACCAAAGGCATCCCTTAAGTGTGGCTGAATACATACTACCAGAGGCACCCTGAAGATACCATTGATAAAAATGAAACAAGAAACTAAGGAACAGCTTATCACCTGAGAAAGCAGGAATCAACATGAAAAATAAAATTTTTGTTTAAAGAAAATAAAGCAAAACAAGAAATATTATCATCGCCTGTCTCAGGAAGATGACTGAAAATAACAGCACCTACTTGGTCACCTAAGTGGTGGTGTGCTACACCCTCCTATGTCTCAATGATATAAAAAGGGCCTGATTTTTACCCAAGACAGAGCTTCTCCCTCTGAGAACCTTCCCATGTGCATGTACTTATTTCTCTTTATCGTTTTAGTTTCTCTTCCCTCCTCAAACAGGCTGAAGCTTCACTGGAGCGTCAGATTAACTCTGTGACTCTCTGACGTCTACACTTAAACTCTGTGACACCTCATGACACAGACCAACCTCAAAGTCAGACTCAGCCATTACTTTGATTCCCCTTCTAGGCCCCTTCCTGGGGGTGGTCAGTCTCTTCTAAGATCGGTTTTAGATTCTCCTCCCCTCCGCCCTTCTGCAATCTGTCTGATACTAGTAATTTTATGAATATATACGTATGTATGTAATCTGTCATAAGTATAGTAGTGATAAGAACAACCTCTCATAAGTCTCTTTGCTGTTACAGTATCAGTTAGTTTGTAATCCATAAATATTTTCACTGTCTTAGTATTATTGATGTTTGTTGAACCTGTAATTATTCCCAAACCATGTCTGCTGCTATGTTACTGACTTTCCTACCTCAAATTGCCTACTACCTCTAATTGCTGCTATTAATTGCTACAATAACCTTAATGTCTGTTATATGTAACAGCTTTTTATCCACATACACACATATATACATGTATATATACATACATATTTGCTTTATTAATCACAGTACTCTTGCTAGCAGTGATTTGTGTTGATTGTAATAAATAGGAATCTTTAGTAAACAAAGCCTCCGTTTTCTTGTGTAATATGGAATCCCATGAGGTCACTTGCGATCACTACGTATCTGCAGGCCAGCTACCACCCCTCCCCATGCCTTTTGGATCATGACAGACCCTTCAGGGTCAGGATCTCCAGGTGTACTAACTGTAAGTTTAAAATTCTTTTTGAACTTTTTAACAGTAGTATTTAAATCACCACTGATGTACTGAATCAAATAAATTCAGTTTGAACTGTCTGAACCTAAATCCATGACACAATCCCTAACTTTTTAATAAACGTAATATATAAATAACTGTGTTACGTGGAATTGCCAATATATAAACATTAAAGACATCAACTTCATTCAGCACAAAACCCCCATACAGCCTTTTCTGCAATATATTTTAAAATAGGAACCTGCTTATACTCTGAGTCTTCACTATTAATAATTAGAGTGAAATATTTGCCTTTCTTCTCCCCAATTACCAGTTAGGCATTTGCAGCATATATGAAAGGCAACTGCTATAAACTAAACATAATTGCAAAAAAAGTTATTTTTTCTGTTTTTATTATTCTTAAAACAACGGGACACCTGCTATCGCTTTCCCTTCCTTCCTTACGAAAAAGAAGAAAATATCACATGGCATAAGAGCTGTTTTTTTACTGTATTACTTGTCACAATATATATATTTTTTTCCCCAAAGACACATACCTCCTCCTCATATTCAGAGCCACTTTCATCTTCACTGTCTGACCTGGGAGCAACTTCATAGCTGTACAGAGAAGACAGAATATGAATTACAGATAAAAAAGGAGAAGGGATCATGTTCAATAAATGTCCTACTCAGCTTACACATAGCAAATTAAAAGGAGAATTAATAGGTAAAAGAGAAAAAAGAATAACTAAGAGAAGATAGTGAAAAATATAAAGCAAATTGAAAGAAAAAGCCCACTTGTATGCTAACTACTTACCCAGGGTTCATTTCCAGCCAAGCATCCAGCTGACTTGCTTTTGGTGCTTCTGGTCCAAGAAGAACTTTGCCTGTTTCAGTGTGAGTCACTTTGACTGGAAGGTCACTCATCTGACTGCTCTCATCTATGGGCTAAAAATTCAAATGAAATTTCCCACCATGAGGCAACTGAATTTAATCCTTGTCATGCATAATAAAAAGAACTAATAACATCTTCAAAATTACAAATCTGAACAAGCAGCAAAGTTTTATTAGCAGACATAGCTTCCCACATGGTTTCCAAGCCAACACTGACTCCCAGTATTTCTGTGTGCACTTATCGTTATATGACATACACAAATATATCACAATATTCCAAATAAATTAAAAAGAGCAACACTGAACAGAAGAAACTGTTGACTTTTATGAATGAAGACACAAGGTATGTATGCTTATAGTCAATTTAATTCCAGTTGTTTATACCAATTGACATCTGTAACAAAAAACATTCAACTTTATAGCCTTTTCCCTTGTATGGAGAGATAAGGATGTAACAATTTAGCAAACTTTTTAAGCAAAGATGACCTATTTTAAAGATTCACTGTCCTGATTTCTTCAATTATGCCCATAAACCACCTGCAATAAGAAGTCCTTTTACTAATTCCAGTGCTCCAACAAATACAGAAGAGCAAAATTATTTATCTGGGTTTTTGTAGGGCGGACTGAAGAAGTTGTGTATGGTNTCCTTGCCCTGTTTAATCACAGAATTTCTACTTTAAAAACTCTCTGCATTCTACTACTGCTTCTACTGAGGAATCATTTCCTAATTTATATGAACGTGAGAAAATAATTCTGAATAGTTATAAACAAAGTGACTGACTACAAAACTTACCCCCTTTCCACCAATTCCAAAGTTACAGCAATGTTATGTGTATTTTCTTTTTACAACTTTAACTATATTAAAGGATTTTACTATAACTCTTTAACTAGATCAGAAAAATGTCAGTCAAAAGTATTAAAAAAAGACAAAAAGTAAAATACATAAAATTCTGAAATATTTATATAAAAATAAAATGGCATAGGAAAACAGCATTAACAGGATAGCTCTTAATGAGGCTGAACTATTGCAAGAAAATTGTTTACTTTTAAGTATATAGCAAATCTGAGAGGGATTCCTCAGTATACTCAGTGATATATTCAATATGTTTTTGTTTCAGTTTTCATTTTCCTGAAGAGAAGCAACTTCAGCTTAAATGTTAATCTGGCTAGGTTTTTCTCCTGGTTAGAAAATAACAGGTCTTACAGCATTTATGGTCATGAGTTTTTGTAAAGGTATTCCAATAGCACACACCACATATAATGATCACTGGAAAAGCTGTAAAATTGTAAAATTCATACCTCTCCATCAGGACCAAGACCAGATGCCATTCCTTCTGCATTTTCTTCAGCCTTCTACAAGAAATGAAGAAGTGAAGAGTATCATGATCAGATCACTAACACAGAGAGAATACTTGATATGATGTAAGCATTTTGTACCATGAATAAGTTTCATTCCATGTCTGCACAGCCTGGCATGCATGTAGTTTTGTGAGGATGGATATCGACAAGAGATTTGCACAGTCATTACTACACAAGTAAAGCATTTATCAGTTTGAATATGGTGCCTACAACACCTTTAGTCATTGCAATAAATCTGCGTCTACGAAATGGCTAGCCTACTGATTTTCTGGTCCAGACCTACAGCTCAGTGCTTAGAGAGTGTGCTAATAAATAATAAAATAGCAATTCTGTTTCATGTGATTTATATTAATTTCCTCTAAACTGATTTAAATTCAGTTTCAGAGGTGTCACTAAGCACCACAGATTGTGTATTTGTGCACACACTTTTATTTTGGGTACATATACAATTTATTTTTGGTCTGACAACTAACTACTAGGGGTATTTTGGGAGTTCTTCGCACTGTATCTCGAATAAGACCAGACCACAATTGATCAATTTACAAAGAACTCTGAGGGTGTATGTTGGAGTAAGCTGTATGTTTTTCTTCCCAGGTACCACTCTAAGAAATATGGAGACTCTTCATCAAAGTCTGTCCTCATTTACCCTATTTAAAAATGTCAAGATGGTATGAGAAAAATGGAAGACAGTTTGCTTCTTAAGTGGTATTTCCCTAAATACTTTTGACAATGGGCAAGAAAGGATAGAATACAGCTTCTGTTCCCATCGTAGCACAGGCTTCAAAGTACAGCACAGTTTTATTTGGATTACCAATGTAAACAGATCAGACTGAAAACAAGAACAGATCTTTTAAGTTGTATTTTACAGATAAACAACTTTCAAGTATCTTTAATGTGTGCTATAAATTTAGATAATCCAGTTGTTCCTTTTTTTCTTTTTTATTAAAGTATTCTTAAGGAATAGCTACACTTCTAAATACCGAGATGATCCTCAGTATCTCCTTCCGATCAAGGTTGAAGTCTTTCCCCTTCAAATCCATTTTCCAATGCATGAACTTCAGATAAACGAGCAGTCATAGACATGGGTCAATTCTATATTTTGAAAAAGCTTATTCTTATTTCTTTTACATAACCTTCATACTTCAGCACACATGCCTAATTATCTTTGTTAACTACTCTTTCACTCACATTACCAAAAAGGAAGATTCCAGCTAAGCTCAATTCTGGTCTAAAGCCTTTAAAATATTTATTAACTATAATATTCTTTAATGAACAAAAAATAACCGAGAGGCTTATAAACACTTCTCTGGGCTACACAAATATCATTGGTCTTGCTGAATGCAACAATAGCTAATGCTCAGTCAAGAATAACATCAATATGAGTTCAAAGGCTGCTTGCTTCAGCACTCCTGGGCAGCATGAACAACTGCTGACAGAGGAAAGAAATGTGCCAGAACTGAAGAATTCAGACAGAGAGGTAGGATAAGTTATGATAGTACGTATGTGGCCTTGACTGAACAGGTTACATTGGCTGAGAACATTTTTTCCTTGGATGAACAAGGAGGTAGACAGGGGTCCATTATTCTGTGTATGAGACTGCTCTCTAATATGTAAAGATTACAGCTTAGTTATAGTCATTGCTTACAAATCAAACACCACTACCACAAAAAAGCAGTAAGCATCAGTGCTTTTCACTGTACAAAGACCAGATCCTGCTGTGAGAGCAAACTTTTACAACCTACAGTTAACAAGGATTTTGGAAAGCAGAAACATACATTACAAAGGAGATAAACATATATAATGACAGATTTCTTGCAGCTGTGTTTTGGGCAATGCAAAGATTTCTTTAATGTACAAGGAAATACCAATTTTATAAAAGTAGGAAGGTAGATTTTCCTCAGTAAGATGACAGGAAAAACTCCTATAGATAAATGTGAAAGATTGCACAGCAAGTTCAACTGGCCTATCAGATGAAAATTTCATCTGCTGTATTTTTTTTCCATCTATGGCTGTGTGAGGATTTGGGACACTAGCTGAACAGGAGGCTGGAGACAGAAGATGCAACTACAGGAAAGTAAAAAATAGACGATGGAAAAATCTACCATAAAGATTTCCCAAACAGTGTGCCAGAGAAGATATGGACGCATCTGAAATTTTATTCTCTTAAGAATACACTGTTCATTTGGATATTATGTAATGTGAGCCTGGCAAAGGCAAGAAGTACTTTTTCCACCATCTACTTCCTCATTGTGATTTTTACGAGAAAATGCTATGAAGTTTCTTCTCTCATTTCTCTGTCAGTATGAAACACTTAACTGTGGGTGTTAGTAGATTACACTTTATATGGATTATGAAAAATAGATGGGAATATATTAAAAGACTAGAGAAGACTACATAAAAACTAGGAAGAAGACAGAGGTCACTAAATTCAATGAGTGCTGCAGTCTTCCAACAATAAATTCATAGAATTATAAATAAATAAATAAAAAGGGCAACATTTGCATGCACTCCTATAATCTTGACAGATGAGCAAAAGCTTGGTGGAAAGAGCATCATTACAAACAATAAGCTGCAGACGATCACAACAGAGCTCAGATTTTTTTTTCTGCTGATTTTCTTCCAGGTTTTAGGTCAGGAAGAGGCCTGGATATTTATGAGCACTGGATATTTATGGAACACACTACCATTTTACTTCAGAGACAGAAAATTATGTCTTTATTGACATTGCTGGAAGATACTTTATTCCACATACATATTTCAGCTGAGCTGAGTGTCACGGAGGCAAACAGCTCAATGGATTGTTGAAGGAATTCAAATATTTTATTATAGCAGTCATGTACACACCACACTGTCTCCATAAGGACTATCTCTTCTGTGAATTCCATACATTAAATCAGGTCTGTTCTCACTGGGAGTACAGGTCAAGAACCCTATTTAAATTACATCTTAACTTTGGAGGCAGGGGACTGTGTCTATATTAACAACGTACCCTTAACAAAAAGTACAGACATCTGGGAGAGCAACAGGAGAAATACTGAGTATTTCTGAGGTCATTCATCTCCAAAATTACAATTTTTTATATGGTCTTATTTATTAGCACACTTAGAATGCTGCTTGTAAACAATGTAGATATGATGTTTATATTTGTATCAGTAATTAGTAGCAAACCAGGCATGGAAAAGGATTATAAAAATCCTCTAATCCATCCTGCAAGAAATTAAAGGTACTCAGCGGTCACAAAATGACAAATCATTATTTATCATTTCATGCACAGAATTATTTTTTCAAAAACAACACTGTTCAGTTTCCACCACCAATCTCTCTGACATGGTAAAATATTTCCCACAAACAAAGATAATTTTGAAAAGCTTCAATTAAATGGTAAGAATCACAATGAACATGCTACTGGCAGAATATCTTTTTATTATAAACTTACCCAAGTTCCTCCTAGTTATTTCTAATGGTCCTACAGGATGGACTGAGTCAAGTTTAGAATGAGGAGGTCTAAGCAAGTTATCCTGTATGCAACAACTACATAAACCAGACTTTTTTCATCTTCTCACAATATATTTTGGATCTACTGGATCCATTTGGGTACTTTAATTTTACTTTACATGTGTGGCCCAATTTTGCCTGTGGAAGTTTATCAGCAAATCACTGTTAACAACTCTCAATTTTCTAATCTTGCCTCCCTTCTTCTTTGGAATTAACATCAGCAAATTTCTTACAGATTTCAGTGGAGAAAGAGGAGTTCACTTAGTGTTAAGAATTTGGCAATGTAGATGACATTAGACACTCTGATGTGTATATGGCAACTGAAGATCACTATGTTTAGCAACATTAAAATTGGATTTGAAGACGACATGGCCTAAAAACGTGAGATGTAGCTACTTGCCTTCTTTCTTCTCCTCCTCTTCTTCTTTTCTTTGGCTGCTTGTGCCTGTTTATGTTCCCATACCAGATTTGTCAAGTTAGCCACGTACTCGTCTGTCTGCTGCAATAGGTAGGCCAGGCGCCTATCTTTCTTTTGGTCAATCAGCTTACGGTAGCCTTCTTCATCTTCAGCCTAGCAATATAAAACAAAAATCAGTTATGACAGAAATGCTTTGGAAGAAACACCAATAACTCCTATCTCAATAATCATGTGTTATCTTGGTTACATCATTATGATCCATGTAGGCAGACAACTTGATGTGTAAAGAACTGATTGGATGATCAGGCCCAGAGGGTCATATGCTTGTATTAATGGGTCATACTCTACCTGGAGGCCAGTAACAAGAGGGGTGTCTACCTGGTACATGTGTTTTAACATCTCGATCAGTGACCCTGAGTAACAAATGAAGGGCACTCATAGTCAAGTTTGCAGATGACATAAAACTGGGAACACCAGTCAATATGCTCGAGGGCTGGGCTGCCCTTCCGAAGGACCTGAACAGGTAAAACAAATGGGCCAACAGAAACTTGATGAAATTCAAAGACAAACACAAAGTCCTAGGAAGGAAGAGCCCCTGACAATGACACAAGCAGGTGAAGAGCTCCACTTAAAGGATATGGATGTCCGTTTATGCTAACCCTGACAATGATTTGACAATGTGGCCTGACAGCAGAGAAGGTCAACAGCATCCTGGACTATATGTACAGGAATGTTGCCAGTAGGTCACGGTAAGAGATTATCCCCATCTACTTGTTTCTTCTTAGACCACTTGTAGATACTGCTTCAAATTTCCAACCCCACACATGGAAAAGATCTTGACTGAAGTTGAAACAGTGGAGGCTCAGGCTGGATATTAGGAGACACTTTTTTCCCCAGTCATGCAGCGCAACAGAGGCCCAGAGCAGCTGTGCCATTTCTAGATCGTAGAGGTTTTCAAGACATGATCGAAAAAAGCCTTCATCAACCTAGTTTGACCTCAATGTTGACAGTACTTTGGGAAGGAGGCTGGACTAGAAACCTCCTGAGTTCCTGGTAAGCCTGAGGGACTCCTGGATTCGGTGATTCTATGATTCTAAACATGTCCTACACTCATGGAGTAACAACTGGAAAATCTTCAAGAGTTGTAAGGGCGGGGGGGGGGAAACACGTAACACCACATCAAGGAAGTTACAATGTCCTAGAATCATAGAATATCCTGAGTAGGAAAAGACTCACAAGGACCATTGAGTCCAACTCCTGGCTCCACACAGGACTAACCGAAAATCAAACCATACGTCTGAGAGCATTGTCTAAATGCTTCTTGAACGCTGGCAGCCTTGGTGCCATAACCACCTCCCTGGTTGGGGAGCCTGTTCCGGTCCCTGATCACCCTCNCTTGACTGAAGTTGAAACAGTGGAGGCTCAGGCTGGATATTAGGAGACACTTTTTTCCCCAGTCATGCAGCGCAACAGAGGCCCAGAGCAGCTGTGCCATTTCTAGATCGTAGAGGTTTTCAAGACATGATCGAAAAAAGCCTTCATCAACCTAGTTTGACCTCAATGTTGACAGTACTTTGGGAAGGAGGCTGGACTAGAAACCTCCTGAGTTCCTGGTAAGCCTGAGGGACTCCGGGATTCGGTGATTCTGTGATTCTAAACATGTCCTACACTCATGGAGTAACAACTGGAAAATCTTCAAGAGTTGTAAGGGCGGGGGGGGGGAAACACGTAACACCACATCAAGGAAGTTACAATGTCCTAGAATCATAGAATATCCTGAGTAGGAAAAGACTCACAAGGACCATTGAGTCCAACTCCTGGCTCCACACAGGACTAACCGAAAATCAAACCATACGTCTGAGAGCATTGTCTAAATGCTTCTTGAACGCTGGCAGCCTTGGTGCCATAACCACCTCCCTGGTTGGGGAGCCTGTTCCGGTCCCTGATCACCCTCTTGGTGAAGAACGTTTTCCTGACATCCAGCCTGAACATCCTCTGTAGCAGCCTCATGCTGTTCCCTCGGGTCCTGTTGCTGGCCACCAGAGAGATCAGTGCCTCCCCATCCACATCCTCTGGTGATGAAGCTATAGGTCACCAAGAGGTCTCCCCGCAGTCTCCTCTTCTCTATTCTGAACAACCCAAGTGACCTCAGCCGCACTGCATACGTCTTCCCCTCCAGACCCTTCACCATCTCTGTAGCCCTCCTTTGGACACTCTCTAATCGTTTCATGTCCTTCTTATCCTGTGGTGCCCAAACCTGCACACAGTGCTCGAGGTGAGGCCACACCAGCACAGAGCAGAGTGGAAAAATCCCTTCCCTCGACCGGCTAGCAATGCTGTGCTTGATGCACCCCAGGATATGGTTGGCCCTGCTGGCCAGGGCACACTGTTGACTCATATTCAACTTGCCATCAAACAGAACCCCTTTCCACAGGGCTGCCCTCCAGCCTCTCTTCCCCCAGTCTGTACATATATCCAGGGTAGCCCCATCCCAGGTACAGACTTCAATACTTGCTCTTGTTAAATTTCATACCATTGGTGATTGCCCAGACCTTGAATTCGTTAAGATCTCTCTGCAAGGCCTCTCTACCCTCAAGAAAGTCAACAGCTCCTCCCAATTTAGTATCATCTGTAAACTTACTTAGTGTACATTGAGTCCTGCATCCAGGTCATTTGTAAAAACACTGAAGAGAACTGGCCTTAAAATGGAGCCCCAGGGAACCCCACTAGTGACTGTCCTGAAACAGATGCTTGGTAAGTCTTCTGCAATGGTGTTTTTTCAAAGACATGAAGTGCAGGTAAGTCACACCCAGAGAAAGAACATGACAGCTGATGCTGAACTTGTATTTAGTCCTTTTTCCAGTAAGAGTAACAATCTTTTTCTTTCAGATGTCAGAAGGAAATTTTCTTTTGGGCATACTACCTATCACTTTTGTACTCTGGTGTTATTTCATCTTTGATACAGGCCACTGTCAGTGAAAGGATTCACCAGAGAAGCCATATCTCTGAATCATTCTAGTAATTTCTGCATCCTTTTAGCACTGTGTAAGTATGTGGTTAGGGGTAAGACATACCATGAAATATTATTTGCACGTGCTGTGAAGATACAACGCACTCTTTGAGCATGTCAGGAAAATACAAGTAAAGCAGCACAGACACCACTGTCAATTTCGGCCAAAACAAAAGATCAAGGAGGTATATACTGCCATATTAAACCAAACATTAATATGAAATATTTTAAAGGTGATTACTTTAGAAGAGAGCACTCTGGGACATACAAAGAATCTCCTGCATTTCTGGAGGGGTACCAGAACTGCAAAAAGCTGCGAAGGACAGTTGTAATGTTCAAATTCAGCATGTAAAATTGCTCATAAATTTCAATTGTAATATTTAAGGCATCAGAACTACACTGATCAAAAACTAAGCTTTTACAACTATTATTATTATTATTAGTGAATGCACAGTCATTGTAACCTGGCCAAGGTACTTCTCTCACACATTCAAGCTTGCCTTGACAGTTTCCTTTTAAATCATACAAACAACCATTCTTTTATGTAATATATACTAGCATTAACAAGCTGTGACACAATCACCATCTCTAATCATAGTCAATGAAGGACAATCTGTGTAATAAACTCAAAACTGCTGAGAAGATATGTGAAGAGTTTTATACACAGCACATTTTCCTAGATCACACCACACCAAGGGCCTGAGCAGAGATTATGTTTGTAAAAAGCTCTAGTACATCTCTGAAAATTAAAAGCATACCTGAACTAAAACTAAGTAGGCAAAGTAATCCAACTAACATAACATACAGTTTGCTCTTGCAGAATTTAATTGAGCAGTAGGGGCAAGCTCTTCTGAGTGCAAACCACCAAACTGAAAATACCTATTACGTCCTCTATCTACGGTAACAGCTTAATCACAGGCCTTGGCCAGGGAGTTTCAGGAGAAAGTAGTGGTATTCTGGAAGCACTGGTATCCTGTGTCGTTTCTGCACATGCAAATCTACTTCATTTTTCAGTAGTGGACATCATTATTTACTGTATCATATGTCTTAGACCGACTTAAGCTCAACTTCAACAATGATGTACTAATGTATTTCTAAAACATCACAATTATCTTTTTTCTAATCAGTCCTCTTTTCTCTGCTAATTAACACTCCAACAGCTTGAGTACATAGACTGCTGGCAACTATTTCTAATTATAGAAACGCTCTACAATGCACATTAGTATGTAAACTTCAGCAGTACTCTAGGGCCTAAACATTTGTTCTTCTGTTATGCAAGTCCCTCATTTACATTTTGCACGTGCTTTTATTTCTAAGTTTTTACCATTTTTATATTTAACCATTTCCACATTTTGTTTTGTGATTTTTAAAAGCAAACTGTTTAGTCCTTAATTCACGGTGAGAATAGATTTTGGACAGAGAATACAGTTTTGTTTTCATCTGTACTCACTTTAGATACTTACCGGTTTTTACTAGCACTGTGTTTCAAAGAAAACACATCAATTCCTATTTAGTTCTATGTTGGTTAAGTGTTAGTAGTGTTAAAAAAGAGCTAACCAATGTTTTGAAGAAATTTTTCCAGTCTCAGTTGCTGATATACTTGCACATGCACATTAATCTGTCTACGCTTTACGTTCTAGAATTATTTTAACTCCAGAAACATAGGCAGCCCACTTACCAGTTCCACAACATTCTAACAAGACACAGCTACACACAAAATCATGCTACTGTGTCTTAAAAAGGATGCAACTGATGTTGTGCAGGTGTAAGGAGGAGAAAACTATGAAAGACCATAAAGGAGAATGGTCCTGGAGCATTAATGGGTAGAACTGACTGCCACTAATTCTCAAGCTACATGCATTATTGCTATTGGTTATGTATTTTTGCATGTGAAATCCGTTTTATGTAAAAGTTGCTGTGCAATGCCATGAACAAGTTAATCATATGGAATCTTCAAAACTATAAACTTAGAAACAAACCACAATATTTACATAGAGGACCAATATCCCTACAATTTTGTAAAAATGTTAGTATATGAATGAAGTTAATGTGATTTAAGTGATGTTATACAGTAGTGTCTGTGCTAAGTTTTCAAGCTGGTAGAAAAAACAATTACTCTTGTCAGAGAACTCAAAAATTTAAAAAAAAAAAAAAGAAAAGTAGTTGCAGGTTAAAGTGAACAGTGTTATATTGGCTACCATCATCAGAAATACACATAATCCGAAGTGCAGCATTTTTAGATTTATACTTCGAGTTACAGATGCTTTACTCTGCAAATGAAATATGTGGGTGTCTGAGACAGTGTATGAGATATTACAAGGATACAGTATGTGATTTTAGCTAAATAATCACATCCCTCCCTACACTCCTTACCATTAGCCTCCTCATTCTTTCTTTCTCAATTCTCTCCGTTTCTTTCTTCTGCTCACGTTCAGTGTTGGCATGCCAAGTTGCCACAGCTTTAGAGAGTTTCTGAATTTTCCCAGCCACTGACCGGTGGTACTCTTTGAAATCTTTAGCATGCTGCAATATGCTATTCAGGTATTCCTAGAAGGAGAAACAAGTTAGTGCAGACACTTTGACAAAGCATGGGGTTTGAAATCAGGAATACAGAAGTTCTAATCTTACTGTTTTCCAATAGATTATTACATGATTTGAAGTTTTTTTTGTATCTTAAAAACTCCAAAGTTGAACAAAATATATAACAGGGAAGACTAGCACAACAAAGCAAGGTGAACTTCTGTAACCAGACAAACAGCTAGTAAGTTAAAATACCTGATGCTTCTGTCTACGCTTCCTCTCCTGCTCTATTTTCTGCTGTTTCTCGAGCTTTTCTGTCATACGGGCCTCCCTCAAAGTCTGGCGCTTGCTTCGCTTGTAGGCTTTGGAGTTCAGTGCTGTCTCCAGCGTTGTGTCACGACGCATGCAGGCTACCACCTCTTGTCTCAACTACCAGTGAGAAAAAAGAAACACTTAAAAAAAAAAAGAACAGTTTTAATACATGGAAAAACAACCTTAAGCATTGATATGGCAGAGTAAAATAATAACAGTCCAGAAGATGCCCCAGCCTCCTCTTTTCTTTTTATTATAGTTCTGAAAACATCCAGCATCTATACAGTTGCAACAGATATGTCTGTTTGTCTAAACATATCTCAAGCCTCCACAGGATGGCCAAAGGAGTTCATCACTCTTAATTGTCATTTCCTCCTTCTTAATAAGATACCACAAACCACTGTTCTGTTGGAAAGAAAGGGGCTAGCCAAGATGTTATATCATCCAAGTAAAACACAAATGAACATATATAACGTGCTTTCTAGAGCTAGAGCTGAACAAAGTCGACAACTCCTTCCACTGTCAGTGGCACAGGAGACAGGAGGGAGAGTGAAATGCTAAAGGCTTGGAACACTACAGCCACAGTCCCAGCATTGCAGCAGGGAGCGCATGATGCCTTTCATTTGACCTCTGACAAAACTTCATTACAAACGAGTGCCAGGGCAGTGAGAAGGAAGACTCAGGCATCATAGTACAACTACTGGCAAAGACTTCTCTCAGGAAGTATTTTTGCTTGACCTGCCAAATCACATTTACTCCTCCATACTAGCTGCAAAAGCCTACAGCAGGAGGCCCAGAAGAGTCTGGCACTGTGTTTCCTCTTCTGAAATTCATTTGCTGATACACGCACTGAAGATCAAACTTCTGTTTTATGTATGATCTTGTTAAGCTTAATTTTCAAAGTCTATGTGCCACAGTGGAAATGCTGAAAACAGATCATAAAGAAATACCACACACCACCACCACCACCACCACCCCCCGATTCTTCCCAAAACAAAGCGACCCATGGCAAGTTTAAGGAAAAGTCCAGAAAGGGGTGTCTACTGGGATTTGTGTTGAAAATGGACTTGCAACCTGTTCTGCTTGTTTCCTCTTTGTGCCACTGTCATGTTCCTTACAAAAGGCACAGTTCTATGGTTACACTTCAGAAGATAAAGCAGGAGGGAGAAAGAACACTTGCACATTTTTAGTAACAAAACAACTTCTGTGACATGCTTATCAGTCAAGTTTGCTCTCATACAAAATCTCCTGCTTAGGCTCAGTGCTGTTGCAAAATATCTTGCCAATTCACCCTATGCTACATATACACATTTGGCTATAATCTCTGACAACTTTTCTGAAGCAAAAGGCATTACCTGGCGCTGGAAATTCAGTAACCTAAGTGCCTTCAACTCCACTGTTGCTTTGGTTCGCAGATCAGGGGGCAGAGAACCAGGCAAGTTCTCCAGTTCCTGGATTCTGTGAGCAATTCGAGCCTGAAGCCTAAGCAAATACAGAATTGGATAAGACACCAGAAGAAGTCTGTAAGTAGTTATCAAAATGACACAGTAAAAATAGGCAATATATCTCAAGTATTTATTTGGCTTTTACTACTCATTTCTGAACTAAAAAGCTTCTGCAGAGATGGTGATGACGTTAGGTATCCTTTTCCATAAACTGTCAAATAACGAAAACACTCCTGAGCCCTTCTTTTAATTTTGACTAAAAGAACATGTGTGAAAAGCAACTTCGAAAATGTATTTACTCATACCATATAGAATTCTGTTTTCAGGCTTCTTCGATGGGTATTGTTTTATGCACTCATCCTTTACAACCTCCTTTTGCATTCATTTGCAAATTCGAGAGAGAGAGAGAGAGAGAATAATGGACAAGCCAGGACCTTGTTTTGTTATATTTTTTCCACACTGAAAACCAAGATCACAGAGCTAACGTTCATAAAGTTTTTGTAAGTGTTTGTTATCTACAATGAAGTATATCTGTGAACTGCAAATTTTGCCAAAGCACTAAAATAACAGACACCCAAATTCTAAGTCACCCAAAAATTGCATGCAAGGTCAACTGAATCAATGCCCTGCACTTCCCAAATGCTTTCAACCACAACCACAACCCCACATGTGCAAAAAAAGAACCCACAGAGTCCTCTCTCTCCCAAAATCAAAAAACCTAAAGGCTCAGGAATGAGAAGATCTTTCATCTTCCTATACTGCATGGCACTCAGAAACTCTCCATTTTCTTTACTTCACAAAACACAAAACATCAGATCACATTAGGAACAGGCCTCTGCTGCTGTTCTGCGATGAGGACTTTTGAACTGGTGTGAAGGCAGAAGGAAAACACTTTCTACGGAGCCTTTTTGAACACAGCGATCATTTTTCCCCACACTTCCCCCGCCTTTTCACCCCCTCATTATTCCACAGTGTGGTTTGTGAACAGTGCCACAAACTCTCATGCACTTGACATGTCAGCCTCACAGCTGGAAAGTAAGTAGATCACACATCAGGCAAAATGGCTGCACCTGATATATGGAGTTAGTATCACAGTAGCTAAATGCGTAATGACTCATGTACAATCTGAAGGCAACTAGAATCACTTGTAAAGTTGCAGACATCTGTTCTGTAACAGTACTCCTTCCCAAAATTCTAGAACTGCAAACTATTTTTGTCTTCCCAAAAGTCCTCTGAAGTTCCTGAAACAACAAAAAGTGTGTAATGCTGCATAATTGCAGAAGACTTAGTGTCCTCAAAAGAACAAAAAATTTAAGCAAATTAGGTAAGTTTTTCATACAGACTGAAAAGTAAAATGTGAGGGGTTACTGTCCTAGCAAGAAGGAATTCCATTGAAAGCTACAGATATTTATCCAGGCCCAGAGAAATTTTTGATTCCCACAGGAAAATTATTCGTTCGAAAAATGACATCAGGACATTTTGTTCCTTCAAGTAGCTGTACTACACTTAAAAAAAAAAGTCTACACTTTGTACAACTTCTCAACTGTTACTGGACATTCCAGTTACTGAGAAGACCTTTTAGTGCAACTAAGGATGCAAAATGCTGAGAATTAAGTGGTTCCCTTGGAGATTAGATATACTATTGTATATCCATAAAGAAAAGCAGCCAAGACGTACAAATGCAATACTATTCTAAATCCTTGATGGGTGCACTGCCTGTTGATTATTTGCACATGGATGTAATCATGGATCGTGACTATGATTTATTTATTTCACTCCCCAAATAGCTGCAATGCTTCTTAAACAATTACCTATGAAAGTTACAGCCAAATCCTGGTTTCACCAACTTCAATGAAACTTTAGTGAGTGAAGCAATCACAACCTTTCCAAACTCCTCTTTTGAGCTGTGGACTTAGTAAGGCAGCTGAATACTTAACACATTTCTGGTTTACATTTTTTCTTCTTTTTTGCTGGCACAGAGTATTCCTTCTTGCACTACATAAAAGGATGAGCACAAGTTAATCTAGCTTCTTCCTACCATTGCTTATGGTTTTAGATAACTAAATGGATGAACTATTTTGAAAAAATATATGATGTGAAATGTTCACTTATTAATTCTGCCAGCATTGGTTTGTTAGTCTAACTCTGGGAATAAAATAGGTGAAAGTGACTCCTAACGTAAAAGTTTACAAAGTACAGATTCAAGCAAAAGCCAAAGTTGGGCTGGAGTTTGTATTTCTATCATCTAAACTATTTTAAAAAATCCAAATGTACAACCTTCTCGAGATATGACTAAACATAATGCAAGCTTACACAGTGTGCTGTTATGTCCCACTATCACACTAAGCAGTCCAACCCAATATAAAAGACCCTTCACACCGCTAATCATTTTCTTTCTTGTTCTCAGTCCTGGTTTGTTGAAAGGCTGACCACGAATAAATGTACACGAAATTATCATTAATCATTAAATTACAAGGCAGCTTAGTATTTACAGGTTAGCTTTTCCTCCAACTTTTTTCCTCCATATGCTGAAATGACTGCAAAAACAGAGTTTTGCACTGAGCTGCCCACAACGACACTTACTCTCTTTCATGTGTGATTACTATCCTTTTACAATCCAGACACAGGGAAGGAGTAGGACAAAAAAAACAGCATTTCTAACTCAGTACAGACACTAACTCAGAAAACTCTCACTGAAACTCAGGTCTTTTCTCAAAACAAAGTCCTGGTCAAAAAAATGTACATATTAATGAAAATCTAAAGCACACACATGGAAGAGCAATGAAAAATGGCAGCCAGATGGGTTATGTATTAAACAAAAAAGGAAACTTATTTGGCAGTTTTATTTCAGGCTTTCCTGAAAGTATTAACCATATTGTCTTGGGTAGTAACAGTAGTAATATTTTCCTGTGTACTCAGTAAGATTTTAAAAAAGAATTTCGAGCCAGACATCTCACCTCAAGTGAATGCCACAACTGCTTCAAGTGTTTCAAAATTATAGCCACTGTCAAGTCTTTAAAGAGAATTTAAAGAAGAGACTGCACATTTTGTTGGACTACTCCTATCTTCATGGTAAAATACTAGTGGCTATTAAGCCAGTGGAATCCAAGGAGAAGAGCTTCCCAGATGATTTTTACTAGCACTTGAAAGACATAATCTTATCTTGCTTAAAGAATACATTTAATTAATCTTTGCAGTTCAGCAATTTATCTTCATCCCTGAATAAAGTGGCTAACGCATCTACATAGAGATCCCTTTGCCTTTAAGTGATGTACACCTCTTCCTCATTAACTGGGGTCAACTACAGAGGTTATGCCTGCACATTCCAGCCTGTCTGGCGTGGATGCCATACAGCAAGCAATGAATATACATAAAAAGAGACATTGCAGATAACAGAAAGAAGCTACTAACAATCCACAAGACCCTGGCAAGTATATTTTTTTACTTAGTGATGAAAAGGTGGAAAAAAGCCTTTCCACATAACAGAATAACTTTAAATTACACTGCATATTATTAACTTTAAGAGATCTATTTATTAAGACTGAAAAGCAGCACTTATTTTGAAGAAAGTGTTAAGGACAGTTTCATAAAAGTATGAATTTACCACATAAGTGGGATTTCAAGGACCACAAGTTTAACAGCTCTCCATATATAAATACTCTTATATTGATCAGAATTTTAAATATTTAAGTTTCTTTTTATCCACCTTTAGTCATACAGAGATTAACAACAACTATCATATAATCCCCCCTTCACACATGCTGCAAACAGCTTCTTTGCACTGCCATGTGAATTTGACAACATTAACTCTCCATTTTCTTTCTCTTCGTTAATTTCTGCCAGAGCCTTTTTTTTGTAATCAGAACAAGGGTTTTCAGGGAGAAAAAGTAGTATGCTAATGTTACACCAGATTCAGAGCTTTTTCAGACCCTGCAATATGTTAATAGGTCCATTACTGCTTCCCTGTCTGTGCTTGTCTATTTAATACATGGTTAATGGATAGGAACACTATACTGTACTTCTAAGTGCCTATTTGATGAATTGTCAAACTACGTAACTTCCTAGTAACAAGGAAGGGAAAAAAGAATTGCTGTCACTGAAACAAATAATTAGATGTAATTTCTTTAGTGTAATAGCAAAAACTAAAGTGTTTCACCTTTACAGCATTATACTGTGTGCAAGTAAGACATGCTCTAACATATAAACCATATGAGTGATCCATAAAAAACTGGAAATGTGTACACAGAAGCATGTATCCTCCACCAGAAGTAAGCTCTTAACTGCTTCAGAAGTGTGTATATACCACGAAGAATGGGCAAATACCCCAGCAATTAACTTTTATCACAAAGCTGACGAATTAGCAGTAAATGAACATGAGAGTGTGTCTCCAGCACCACACTTCACACCTTTAGTTCAGAAACACCAGGTTCAAGGTCACAATGTAAACAGTTTGTAATTTTCAAGAATTCCTAACTGAATCAGGTTCAAAGCTGAGGCTTCCACATTGAGACAGTATACCTTAGGGGTCTGCATCTTTGAAATATGGAACTCTAAAACACCTATGTACTAATTCTGTCTTTTCATGAAAAATGTGAATCCAGTTTTCTAGGTATTTAAAAGTACAATGCTTTATTAGAAAAGTTAACTACTCAGAGATCTTAAGAGACAACTGTTTCATAAAGCCATCACTAACTTCACAGGTTATCAGGACACAAATGTTTATACTGGCTTTTTTCTACTTTCGTTTTATGAAGGAAGTATGAATACCTCATGGTTCTGCTTTAAACTTCCCTACACTAAAGCTAAGCCTAGCATCCTCCAAAATAGCTGTTACACTGCTTTTTTCAAAGCATTTGTCTTATGTTACTTACACAGCTTTAAACAATGAAAAGACTTCCAGAAGTTCTAAGCATTCTGGTATGCAAAGCAAAACCAAATTCCTGCAGTGTTCAGCATTAAAAAGGCTTGGATCACTATCTAAACACTACTGTAAAAAGTAAAAATGAAACTCTCCTACTGCAGAATCCCTCTCAAACTTCCACCTCTCTTACTCTGCCAAGAACATTAGGGTATTTAGAAGCCAGTGAATATGCTGTATCTGCAATCAGTTCTATATATTAAACGTAACACAGTTATTTTCTGCCTCTCCTTACTTCCCTCCGCTTACACATACGAAGTCCTAAGTTTGGCATAAACAGTGCAACACAGCACAGCTGGAAAGACAGAAGGAGTGAAAAATTTCAGGTAACTGATGCAGAAAAGATAACACTATGTTGGCCACACAATTGTTGGCTCAGGTTAGTGCTACAACCATTCATTTGGAACAATTGCGAAACTGTAAAATGGTGTGTCCTACTAGCTTTCTGAAAAAGATGTTAGAAAACAGTGATGGCTCACACTGAAACACAGCTATGATCTAAGGTAAAAAAGGTAACACAACTACCACAACTACAAGCCACAAAATTACTAAAGCATTATTTTACACAGGAAGTGAGAGCTTTTCTGGGATCAAGGCCTGGATTCTGGACACTGCACCACATCCTAAAACACTTTGTGGTGCTTTATCTTCATAAAGTGGAAGTCATTAAACCTGTTTTCAGTGAGATCACTATCTCTTTTGGCTATCTTTCCCTTACAAATTCATTGTTACAGTAATTGGATGAGGTTTCATCAGTCCAAACCAAGCAAATATGCTATGTGCAGTCTCTCTCCTCCAATTGATAATGATTAGAAACATTTTAGGTGCAGGTCAAGATCCTTTTGCCCTGCAGATTCTGAAGGAAAATTATTGTCTCAAGGGCCTTATTGATAGGAAAAGGGCAGGAGAAATCTCTTTCTAACTCTATAAGAAATGTTATCCTCTATACTTTGTTATGAATATAATTCAACATCTAATTAGGGCACTCAGGAGGCAACTTTTAAAGACCGTGTTTCCTGGTAACCTTTTCTTTAATCTTGCCTGTGACCTCCTTAATGTTTTCTCTGCTCTTTGGTAGTCCAGCCAACACCATGATCACTAACAAAATTTGCTTTTGCTTTGGCCACTAACTTATCAGCCTATTTACCTCTACTGTTCCCTTCCTTATTTGTTTGTAATTTTGAAAACTTCCCACACTAAATTGGTATCTCTGTATATTACAAGGATTTTGATTTCCTAACTTGTGTTTTTTTTTGAAGCATCCAAGTAATACAGTAGCCCAGCAGAGACCTTAAGCCTGTTTTAAACTTCGATGGTTTGCAATGATATTGCCAGCAAGCCTTTCTAGTTCCTAACTTCAGGTGGAATTAAATTATCATTTTGAGTTTGATGTTTTTATACTTCTCTTTGACATGGTCCCCCTCCATAAACTCAGTTTACATGACTGTCACTATGATACTTGATTGCAAGGACTATCTGTTGAGAAAGTGAAAAACAACAACCTGCATATGCATTTGAGTCATGTTATTCACTTTTACCTATATTCACGTTCTTGGAGTATTTCAACAGGGTCTAATCCTTGTGGCTTCTGGATAGGGCTGATGCGATTCTGCTTTTGCTGCAGCTGAACAATGGGTGAAGGCTGTCCAGGTGGTGGCTGTGGTACAGAAGGCCCAGGCATGGCAGCAGCAGGCTGGGCAGCAGGGGGGGCAGGAGAAGGCCTCCCACTAGGGGGTGGTGCAGGAAGCTTTTGAGGCGCAGTGGAGACACTCATATCTGGGGTTTGGCCTGAAATCATAAAAATACTTATTCATAATATGAAATATGGAATACAGGAAGAAATTCAAGATGGTTTCTGAAGACAGAACATGAAGCTAAAACAAATGTTCAAAATTACCAGAAAAACATACACTAAGATAGACTTCACTCTGTAGTTGAAAAAAATATATTAAAATGGAGGTACACAACACTTTGTAGGAAATGGTAGAAAGAAAATAAAAACATCTGAAACTTTATGATAAATGTCATTATTTGCCCATCCATGCTGACTTATAAGTCTAGCATTAGAAGAAGTAAAATGGCTCAATTTCCCTGAAGACCTAATTCGGCCTCTTGTTCATTGTCCTTGTACTACTTTAGAATACACCCATAATCAGAGAATTACAGAATGGTTGAGGTTGGAAGGGATCTCTGGAGTTCATCTGGTCCAATCCCCCCAACTCAAGCATGATCACATTGTGCTGCTTGCCCAGGACCATGTCCAGATGGTTTCTGAAGATCTCCAAGGATCTTCAACCTCTCTGAGCAATCTGTACCAGAGCTCAGTCACCCTCATAGCAAAGAAGTGCTTGCTGATGTTCAGACAGAACCTCCTTTGTTTCAGTTTGCACCCACTGCCTTTTGTCCTGTCACTGGATACCACTGAAAAGCGCTTGGCTCAGTCTTCATTGCACCCTCAAAAATACCTTTTGAGGTACCCACACAGATTGATAAGATCTCCCTGAGCCTTNCTCCAAGGATCTTCAACCTCTCTGAGCAATCTGTACCAGAGCTCAGTCACCCTCATAGCAAAGAAGTGCTTGCTGATGTTCAGACAGAACCTCCTTTGTTTCAGTTTGCACCCACTGCCTTTTGTCCTGTCACTGGATACCACTGAAAAGCGCTTGGCTCAGTCTTCATTGCACCCTCAAAAATACCTTTTGAGGTACCCACACAGATTGATAAGATCTCCCTGAGCCTTCTGTTTTCTAGGCTGGACAGTCCCAGCTCTATCGGCCTTTTCTCGTAGGAGAGATGATTGAGTCCCTTCATCATATTTGTGGCCCTTCATTGAACTCCAGCAGCTTCATGTCTCTCTTGGACTGGGGAGCTCTGAACCGGACATAGTATTCCAGGTTTGTTGCTTCACGAGTTCTGAGCAGACCTGCTGGCAATACATTGCCTAATGCAGACCACGATACCTTCAGCCTTCTTTGTGGCAAGGCTGCACTGGTTGCTTATGGCCAGCTTGGTGTCCATCAAGACCCCTAAAGGTCCTTTTCTGTCAAGCTGCTTTCCAGCTGGGTGGCTCCAACACATATTGGTGCATGGGGTTGTTCCTCCCCAGGTGCAGCACTTTGCACCTCCCCTTGTTAAACTTTAAGAGGTTCCTGTTAGCCCATTTCTCCAACCTGTCATGGTCCCTCATGATGGCAAGACAACACTCTGGCATATTAGACATTCCTCCCAGTTTTGTATCATCTGCAAACATGCTGAGGGTATACTCTGCCCCATCATCCAGATCACTAATGAAGATGTTGAACAAGACTGAACCCAATATTGATCCCTTGGGTACTGTACTACCTATTAGCCTCCAAGTAGACTTTGTGCCGCTGATCATCCCCTCAGGGCTTGGCCATTCAACCAGTTTTCAATCCACCTCACTGTCTGCCCATCCAGCCCATACATCCTCCATAATCATAATCTGACCACAAGAACAAGTAGGTCTGATTTTAGAGCTTTGTTAGAACAGAATAGTTACATGAAAACTTCTACAACTGTACTTAAAAGTACCCACCATATATAAATGGCCTTTCTTTTGTCCCTATCTCTCATTAATTGTATTTACGTATTTCAAACACTAGGCATTTGATTACTTTTAACTTACAGCATTCCAATCAGGTTGAAAATCAACTCCTCAGTTAATATGAAAATAATACCTGTTATTTACTGCATTCAGCTCTGGGGCCCCCAACATAAGAAGGGCATGGACCTGTTGGAGCACGTCCAGAGGAGGGCCACAAAGATGGTCAGCAGGCTGAAACATCTCTCCTACGAAGACAGGCTGAGAGAGTTGGGGTTGTTCAGCCTGGAGAAGAGAAGGCTCCAGGGAGACCTTACAGTGGCCTTCCAGTACCTAAACGGGGTCTGCAGGA
>VXAL01007186.1:55289-86597 GCA_013399475.1 Chauna torquata
ATGGTTGAGGTTGGAAGGGATCTCTGGAGTTCATCTGGTCCAATCCCCCCAACTCAAGCATGATCACATTGTGCTGCTTGCCCAGGACCATGTCCAGATGGTTTCTGAAGATCTCCAAGGATCTTCAACCTCTCTGAGCAATCTGTACCAGAGCTCAGTCACCCTCATAGCAAAGAAGTGCTTGCTGATGTTCAGACAGAACCTCCTTTGTTTCAGTTTGCACCCACTGCCTTTTGTCCTGTCACTGGATACCACTGAAAAGCGCTTGGCTCAGTCTTCATTGCACCCTCAAAAATACCTTTTGAGGTACCCACACAGATTGATAAGATCTCCCTGAGCCTTCTGTTTTCTAGGCTGGACAGTCCCAGCTCTATCGGCCTTTTCTCGTAGGAGAGATGATTGAGTCCCTTCATCATATTTGTGGCCCTTCATTGAACTCCAGCAGCTTCATGTCTCTCTTGGACTGGGGAGCTCTGAACCGGACATAGTATTCCAGGTTTGTTGCTTCACGAGTTCTGAGCAGACCTGCTGGCAATACATTGCCTAATGCAGACCACGATACCTTCAGCCTTCTTTGTGGCAAGGCTGCACTGGTTGCTTATGGCCAGCTTGGTGTCCATCAAGACCCCTAAAGGTCCTTTTCTGTCAAGCTGCTTTCCAGCTGGGTGGCTCCAACACATATTGGTGCATGGGGTTGTTCCTCCCCAGGTGCAGCACTTTGCACCTCCCCTTGTTAAACTTTAAGAGGTTCCTGTTAGCCCATTTCTCCAACCTGTCATGGTCCCTCATGATGGCAAGACAACACTCTGGCATATTAGACATTCCTCCCAGTTTTGTATCATCTGCAAACATGCTGAGGGTATACTCTGCCCCATCATCCAGATCACTAATGAAGATGTTGAACAAGACTGAACCCAATATTGATCCCTTGGGTACTGTACTACCTATTAGCCTCCAAGTAGACTTTGTGCCGCTGATCATCCCCTCAGGGCTTGGCCATTCAACCAGTTTTCAATCCACCTCACTGTCTGCCCATCCAGCCCATACATCCTCCATAATCATAATCTGACCACAAGAACAAGTAGGTCTGATTTTAGAGCTTTGTTAGAACAGAATAGTTACATGAAAACTTCTACAACTGTACTTAAAAGTACCCACCATATATAAATGGCCTTTCTTTTGTCCCTATCTCTCATTAATTGTATTTACGTATTTCAAACACTAGGCATTTGATTACTTTTAACTTACAGCATTCCAATCAGGTTGAAAATCAACTCCTCAGTTAATATGAAAATAATACCTGTTATTTACTGCATTCAGCTCTGGGGCCCCCAACATAAGAAGGGCATGGACCTGTTGGAGCACGTCCAGAGGAGGGCCACAAAGATGGTCAGCAGGCTGAAACATCTCTCCTACGAAGACAGGCTGAGAGAGTTGGGGTTGTTCAGCCTGGAGAAGAGAAGGCTCCAGGGAGACCTTACAGTGGCCTTCCAGTACCTAAACGGGGTCTGCAGGAAAGCTGGAGAGGGACTCTTTATCAGGGAATGTAGTGATAGGACAAGGGGTAATGGCTTTGAACTAAAAGAGGGTAGGTTTAGATTAGATATGAGGAACAAATTCTTTACTGTGACAGTGGTGAGGCATTGGAAGAGGTTGCCCAGAGAAGCTGTGGATATATCCCATCCCTGGAAGTGTTCAAGGCCAGGATGGATGGGGCTAAGACCAACCTGGTCTCGTAGAAGCTGTCCCTGCCCATGGCAGGGGGCTTGGAACTAGGTGATGTATAGACACTAGGTGTCACAGATTTCAGTACACCATTATGTCAACAAGTCACCTATGCATTCAGATATGCAAAAAATTGTCACTGACAACAACACACACAGTAACAATTAAGATGTCACTTGATTGTCCAAGGAGTCATAATAATTTAATGGTAGGAAAAACAACTACAAATTATGCTTCCAATCTTGTAATCAACATTAGTTTAAATCCAACATCCTGAAAACTAGATAAAAAGATTCCTAGTCTTCAGAGATCACCATTTGTCATTGAGACATCTGCTTCGATGTCCAGAAAAGGAACTTAAGCACAATCTTTGCATTTTGTGTTTAGCAACGTTGCATTTCAGCTTACAAAAAAATTAGGAGAGCAAGCCCACCAAAAGCCTCTGTGTAGTCTCAGTTTTTACTGAATCATGCAAATAGAGCTGTAGAGCACACACTACTACGAAAAACTTCATAATGAATGAAAAATAAATTTAAAGAAATAAACACAGTCTTTAAAAATACATCAAATAAATCCTCCAAACGGATAAAGCAAGGACAGATGATTTTTTCGTATCAAAAAAGCAATGAAAAAAGACAAACGCTAAGCAGCTTAGACTTGAACAGGACAAACACATTATTCTGGCATACTGGATTACTTAAGATAAAACTATCCATCTAGTCATTCTATACACCTGCCAGCATTTTTCAGTCACAGCATTGGAGCTATAAGGCTCTGTGCCTGATAAACTCATACATACAACCTCTCAAGAAACACTTTTCACTCTCTTTATTATCCTACTCAAATTGTAAATACTTGTTGGGAGTATTCCAAGAAAAGCACTTCTACATCTGATTACATGCTAGTATTTCATTTCCTTTTTATGTGGCCCTAAGGAGCTGACTAATGACAGAGAATTTTTTATGATATCAACTATCAGTCATCACTGTCCCCAGATTTACCCACGAGCAACAACATTGCATAAGATTTTTACTGTATGAGAAGTATGTATTATTCTTAATTATATAATAATGTATTTATTTTTAAATCCCTCTTAGAGGAAAAAAAACTTCAAACAATATATTATTAGGGATTTCTAATTACTTCCAATACAATCCTTCTTTGTACTCTTCTTCCAAACCATAAAATGATCCCGTAAATCCAAACCTGAATGATTTGACTCAAAAAAATTATTATCAAGTGGTGAAAAAATGTTACATTGTCTATTAGACTGTACTTTCAAAGCAACCCAATTTAAAAAAAAAAGTTTGAATACTTTTGTTTACAGTAACAAAGAATATAGTTGAAAGACAAGCTTCCTGCAATTAAGCATTTTGAGAACATAATTTAAGAAGATTTTATGGGTGTCTCTCAGGCAGCTTATGTATTTCATTCTGATTATAAAAAGGTGCTTCATGTTCAGGTGGCCTAACAACTGCAATAAGTTCATCTGGTCAAGTCACTCATGGCTGAATAAATGGTTAGATTCTCCTTGATATTTAAGTCCTAGGCACAGTAATGGTTACACTACTTCATCTGTATAACTTTCTACTTTCCCATTTTTTTTCCTGCTTCTTTACCCCTATCTCTACCTACACTGTTTAACCATAACTCTGTATATGACATAAAATTAGCATTATACTCCCTATACCTTCAGTCCAAGTTTTAGGGGTAATGGCAGCTGTATGTCCAGGTATTCCTGGAGCAGGCCCTGGTCCGGTTGCAGCACCGCTCATGGTATGTAACCCAATACCTACAATTTGACAGAGGAAAGAAATGGATTAAGATATAAAGCATTTCCAAGTATTCAACAATCATTCTGCTCTCCAGAATACTAGTCTATTCAGGCAAGTAGTATTTTGTGCATTAAATACGGTTTTAAGGAGATTCTACTGTGAAAAAATATAGACTGAAGTATATTAAAATCACGTATCCCAAAAAAAAACCAACAACAACAACAACAAAACTCTACTTGATAGCAAAGTCATATGCACTGAAATAAAGTGACCAATGGAATTATTAAAACCATTACTAACAAGAAACCAGAATCATCTTAGCACTCAATTTATAATGCTAACTCAGGAATGGAAGCGTTCAGAAACTACAAAAGGTGCAGGGTGTTTAATGTAACAGTTTTCTTAGGACCAAAATCTGCTTGCTTACTGCACTGTAACATCTATTATCGTTAGAAGAAAAAGAGTAATAAAAACATTTTCTCTTCCTTATGTCACGTACTTGACAGCACACTATACATGGTTTGATTTACTTTCACTAGTCAACTTGCTCCAGGTTTTATATCTATTTTTTTCTGCCTAATGATGGGAGACTGAAAATTTGCTCTAAGAAAAATAGTAAAATTGTGATCAATAAAGTCTCATTAACTTTCAAAAAACATCAGGCATAATCAAGGTGGACACTTTAATTTCAGTGTTGACAATATCCCATTAATAACAGATATGTTTTATGCACTTACTTAAGGTTAAAACCAAAGGCCAGAATACTGTCCAAAATTATAACTCTGCACACCACAAGTTTCTATAATGTTCCACAAGTACAAATTGCAGAATGATCTCCGCAATGACACAAAGCCTTCATGCACTTACCAGACTGTCTGTTGAAGGCAGTGGGAGGCTGCTGCTGTTGAATGCCCGGCAGGGTTCTCTTTCCCTGAACAGCAAGCTGGAGGTTTTCTGGTAATGGCTGACCTCTAGCTAACATTTTGTATGCTAGAATCTGGGCCCGCAGTTGATGCAGCTGTACAGGGCTGAAAGGGGAAGGACCTCTGTTGGGTTGACTCATAACTTGTGGGTCTCCGGGTAGAATGGGTCCTGGCTGGCTGGGAGTCATCTGGGGTGGAGTTGGACCTCCTCCAGACATCGGACTGGACACATGCTCTGGTGCTCCTAGTGGAGACGGGTGAGGAGACATATAACCTAGAACAGACCAGATGATCACAGACTTAACCACCCTGGGTAGTCAAATCTAAATTCCATCAAACTTCTTTTACACCAAGTATAAAAATGTCTCTCTCAAGTCAGGATGACTGTAGTATATTCTGTAAGAACAAAGTGCCACCTGAAGTTCCCTGGGATATCAAGATAGCTACATGAGCTATTGTCTGAATAGGTATAATTCTACAGTCCAATTACTCCTAAAAAGAACTATTACCCTCATATTTGGAGTAAGAAAAACTTAAACATGAAATAAAACACAGAAACATCAGGATGGCATACAGGTTCACTAGGATGTTGGACAAATATTTCATTATGGTACATATGCAGTAGTCTGCATACTTTGCAGCTTGATGTTGTAACATTTTTTTGATGCACATACATCAAGGAACACCTATTCACTGATACAGACCCTCTTTGCCAAAACTCTCAAAAATATAGAAATAGAAATAGGCAGTATTCAGTTTCTACAGAATTACTCCTTAATTTATACAGACTAAAGTTTTGAGTCAGACAAAGAACATTGAATACCTTTTACCATTTGAGTGCTCGTCTTGAACTTGGAACATCAACTGCCAGCACAAAAATCAGCTTCTAAAGAAGCTGCTAAAGATTGTGGTATTCTAATAAAGCTCCAAGAGAGTAAGCACAATTCTGAATCAAATGGTGGTTGTACCTTATTATAGCAATTCTGAATACAGTGGTTTTAAGCCTAAATTTTAATCACGTTTAATTTAATTACACTTAATACATATTTCCAAGAGCTTGGTATAGATTTTTGGAAAGATCAAGAACACAGAGCATGTCAGAGAAAAAGTATGAAGAGTGATCTTTCAGGTAATGTGCTACAAATGAATGGATTTTAAATAAGTGTACCAACAGTGAAAAAGAAGTGATGGTATTTACACACTTCACTTTGGTACTATGGAGCACCAGTAATGCTCTTAGCAGCTTGAAAAGCCTAAATATATACATAATTTTTAAAAAAAAAATCAAGAAATCTTCTGGTTCATGTTCATATACTTTACCATGCCACAGGCAACTGAACTTGAAAGTTCACGCCAAAGCTTCTCATAGCAAATCTACTCATCCTCCATCAACCTGACATTTTAAGCGAAACTGCATCAACTTCATCTATACCTACTCCAGATCAGAAAAGCAAGCAATTTTGCCCTCTCTTTAGCTTCACTACCCTCATTGGTTTCCCAGTAAAGGCAACACAGCCAAAGTCTCAAAGTAGTCTTAACTTCTCTTTTTTAAGATGACAGTAGATGTAAGTCACTAGAATTTCTACAAATAGACAGATGAGAGTGCTAAATAACTGAAAATCCAGCAGTGCTGGTTGTTTGGGGATAAAAATACTTTACAACCTTTACTTGACTGTAGATGTCTGAGATAAAGGATAAAGAACACAGGATTTCAGCTCTCCTGAAGGAAAATGAGATAGAAGTAGAGTAGAGGAGAAAAGGTTTTGTGATGGAAAAGGCCAATTAAGACAAGACAGACTGAGTTCAATCTTGTAACTAAAGAAGATGAAGACCAGAAGGAAGACTTTGATGAGAATAAGAAAAATTAAACAATTGAAGAGAAAAATAAGGAAAGTGAGGTGAGGAGTTCAAGGAAAAGGGAAAGAGAGACCTTCAAAAGTTAAAGTTACTGAAGTTATTTATTAGGTCATTATAAAAGTTGCTTATACAACTACTGGATGGTGATAAAATCTATGATAAATAACCCTAAGTTTACTTCACTTATTCATCTCCCTCCACGAAGTTACTTTTGCCTCAAATTTTATTTTTGCTAAGAGGGGAAGCTAGAAATCCCTCTTTCCGAGTACACTGCTTTAAGAGAACAAACACTATGCCACAACAAAAAAACAAAACATAAAATTGCATTATTGTTTTATACTTGAAAAATGCAAGATTTATTGTAATGTTTATCCAATACTACTGGATAAAAATTTCTAAATGTCAGAATTTGCTTTAAATAACATCTACTTTGAATTACATTGTTTTGAAAACTGCCTTTTGAAGAAAAGTTTATTTCCCCCTCAACACTGCCCAAATTATGTACTCCTTAATCACTGACACATTTCAGACCCAGTATCTTGAAATCCATCTGGACTACAAAAATGAGAATCGTGGGATAAGATTTTGAGCACTTACTTCAAGTCTTGACAGTTCCAGCTACAAGTCTACGACTGTTTTGCAGTGAGGAGTCTTCAGAAACAGGCTTTTTTTTAATTATTTTTCTAGATATGTATTAATTACACTTTCTTGCTCCCTCAAAGTCCTATGCACTAAAATTCTTGGCAATAACAAAAGAGGGCTTGACAAGAGTTAAGAATTAAAACAAAATTCTAATAAAATATCTCAGAAAAGAACAAAAGCCTTCCAAACTTCTTGTAAAGGCTATAAAATGTGGCACTTTCAGAACCTAAATTTTGTGAGGTTATATGGAAGTTCTCCTTCTTAAGTTTAAAGCCTTTCAGAAGATTTACTGTTGTGACAATACATGCAGTAACAGGCCTGTCCTCATAAAGTATATACCTATCTTATTCTACTACAGGTTAGCATGCATACATGGGCTCTGAATAAGGACACATGAAGACTCATGAAGATCAAGTTTAGCCAGCTTATGATGTAAAAGAACAATATTAAAGACACAGGGCTTGAGAATGTTTAATATACTATTAAGAAGGACATCTTCTTTAACTTTGCAAACAGACTTTCAACTGCTGTGAAGCTCTTCAAACACAGTTTTGTGGCACACATGAATTCCCACAGTAAGCATTCAGGTTTTTAAATCCCTAGATCATGAACTGTTTCATGCTGAACTACCATGTACCGCTTCCTTTAGATTTTCCACATAAAATTTTATCTTCAGTTCAGCATAAACTGTTCTGCTTAGTTTAATCTTCAGAACAGAAGATGGCAAAAGCACCGAATGACAGTGTTGCAAAACACTTGCAACAGAAGAGTCCTATGTGCTGGCAAAGAACAACAGGTAACTTTTAGTTCTGAAAAATATACAGAGTAGAAGACATCAAATGTTAGGAAAGGGAGGCCAAATAGCCCAAGACATCATCTAAAGCTGGAGAAACTCAAAGTATCAGGTTTCTCTAGGTCTTATCTAGGTAAGTTCTGAAAATCTTCAATGATGATGATTTTTAATCACTCTTAGGACAATTTTTTTTTCCCCTTAGGTCCCACCAGAATTTCAGTTACTTAACTCACAACCATTACGTCTGTGCCTTTGCTATGCACCTCTGAGGAGGGTCTGATTCTGTCTTCTCCATAATCCTGCACTGGGATTACTGTGGGATTAGTGAGACTACATCAGAAGTCTTTCTGAAGTTCTAAGCAATTAACAAGTGCTGCTCTCTTAACTGTATGCATAATTAGCAACATCGCCTTTTTTTCAACTTTGACACCAACTTGTTCGAGAGCAATACATCAAAAAATGTCATAAACACTGTATATTCTTTTCAGTATTGACAACAGAAAAGTCCTACTTCTAACACTTTACCAAACACAAGTATTTTCAAAGGGCAGACTGTATAAAAAGTTTCTGCTCTAATTGCTTTTATTTTCACTTTTAACAGAAGTAAAGAACAACTTCCTCATCTGTTTCAAAGCTGAAGAACTGGAGAGCTAAAAATCGAGATAACACCTCTTCCTCCACTTTTAATGCTACAATTAAGCAAAGGAGAACACAACTGAATTCTAAATTCTGATAGCGAACACTACATAGAAAGAGTCCAGGTTTTACCACTCCAAATACTGGATTATTTAACAGAGATCTTGACTTCTGCTAAAAATTAAGAAGACTTAAATGATGAAAGTGTCTGAGGATCATATACATATAAAAATTTCTGCCAAACCTGATAGGAAGGTTACATGCTTACCCAAAAAGGTGAATGTAAGAGAATTTTTTTGAGGAGAAAGATACAGATAGAATTGAAGAAATTTCATTCAGTATGACATTTATGTTAACTGTCATTTCAGCCATCACTTAAAGTTTATTCTTTAAAAAATAAAGGAGTCAAGTACATGCTCACAATAAACAGTGGGAAAGCATAACATTTGAGAACACACATGGATAAATACGTTCATGTTGGATCAAACCTACAAAAATCTTTTTTAAGGTAAGCAATGTATAAAGTTTCCCTGTTGGTAATGCGGCCAGCATTACCATCAGCTCTTGTGAAACTCTCAGCCAAGAGAAAGACATAGAAGCCCCATTTGTGGAAGTCATTTACAACTAGGACTGGAGAAACAAACTGTTGAGAGGTCTTATGCTGACAGGTAGATGGATAAGGCGACCCAACACATTTTTTCTCATCCTTAAAAGCCAGAAAAAAAAAAATCAGAAAAGAAAGTGCAGCTAATTTAAGAACAGTAGGGACAACGAACACTGTAAATCAGCAAAATCTCGATGAATTCTGTAAGCTAACAAAATTGGTGCATCTTTATAGTAAGAAGTTCAACAAATACTGGCTGATAATTAAGAATATATATAGATTAAGCCCCAGAACCTTAAACACCTACAGTTCTTATGCTTGCACTTACCAGTAGCAAGCAAAACCACCTGACCTATTCAAATTGGTCTGTGTGTCACTGCTTTGATACTGTAATTGCATTTAATTTGTTCTCAATTTCAGAAAAACACAGAGAATTGTTTGTTTCAGTCCACTTACATCTCTTTAAGAATTCTAATAAAAAATAACCATTATCACATAAACATTAGGCTTTTTACAATTTCTCCCCATTCCTCTTACAAAATCAAATCTAAGCATAGTTTTTATTTTCTGGGTAACTCTGTTCAGCAGTTTAACAATTTACAGTAAATTTCCTACTTCTAATATCAATACTGGGACTTTCAACACAGTTCATTCACAGAAGCTGCATACACTTTCTAACACTGCTCAAATTCAGTTAAATGTAGTAAGATTATTATTTAAACAGCCAGCTATGAAGTCAGAGCGATGTACTTCCCTTTCTGTTTAATCTATTAGCATTAAAAGAAAGGTTTTAACACTAAAACAAGGACATCATTGTGCATGAGTTCAAGAAAAGAAAACTGGTCACTGGAAATGGTCAGGAATGCTACCCTTTCTGAAATTTGGCAGGAATAGCGGAAAGGAGTAACTGTTGAGGAGATGGATACCAATTCAAAATTTTTTTCCCCATAAATTAATGTCCAACTCTTGTAAACCATGTTGTTGCAGTATGACTGCAATAAAAATGTAACAATCTTTCTCAGCTAGTAAGAGATTCTTTCTGCATGACTAGCATACCACTGAACTTCAAGGAAAAAAAATCTAGAATCCAAGTAATAAAGTTGCATAGCTTGGTTTAGTAATGATTATTAGTAAAAAAAAAATAAATGCAAAAATCTCAGAACAGTAACTGCCAGGGAAACTGCAAATATGCATTTATGAGCAGAATGACAAAATTGTTGCAGATTTAATTTAGAAATGTTTTTGATTTGCTCATCAAAGTAAGTTGTCTCACTCAAAAACAGTCAGTTGATCATTTCTTAATAGACTGTAATAATCACTACTTCCAAAATTCTTGCTTGAGACTTGGTCTGAGTAAGTTCAGTGGTCCTTTTTCAAGATTGTTCATTCACAGCATCATGTTCAATTTACATAGATTGTATATCTACAACTGCATGTGCAGTTCACCAACTTATTTCTAATTTATAACCCACATTTATAAGCACATATTCTACATCAACAAGTTTGTTGCTATGCTTTCTGATGAGATGCAGAAATTTTTTTTTACACTTTTTTTTTTTAAAGTGTATAAATGCTTTGGTACTTAGAAACATCCTTTTGCAAGACCTTCTTCTTAAAAAAATACTAAAAAGGTGGTTATTGGAACATTTAACATTTAAATGAAATCTGGTTTCGTTACCACTTCTAACCATAAACTGCATACAGAAGGACTACTGCCCTTGCATTTATCATGACTTCTCTACTCGGAGCATATTCTGAAGACTATCCGTTTAGCCATTCTCAAAGAATTAAAACCATTATTTTCCTCCTCTAGCTTACGACTTCTTATAAGAATCTTGGAGCCTGTTTACATGTTCACAGACTTCTGCCAATACTTGATCATTACGGTTACTACAGTGTACCTAACACGACTAAAACAGACCAAAGACCCTTACTTTCTACAACAATCTTCTCTCTTTGGTTTACATAACAGATCAGAAAGACATCCAGTGTTGACTTAAATTTCAAGTGACACAAAACCTACCACAAATATTTGGGTAATCCTTGTCCCAAAGATTAATCATCTTCATTGAAATGCAGATATTTAACACAGTCTGAATTCATCGAATGTGAATTTGCAGGTATCAAAATTTACTTCACTTTTTTTTTAAGATATAGGAGTCATCTATTACATGCCTTTCTACCTTGTGGAAACGTGCAAACTGTTCAGGTCATCTTTTAATTCTCTCAGATAGAATAATAAATGGAGTTTAGCATTCCAGGCAAAAATATAAGTCTTCCAAGTTTCGAATCATGCTTTTACATATTTTCTACTCAAGGCACGATTTCACAGAATCACTAAGGTTGGAAGAGACCTTTCAAGACCAGCTTGCCCAACCCCCTGCTCAGGCTGGGTCAGACACAACAGGCTGCCCAGCAACGTGTCCAGTTGGGTGTTGACCATCTCCATGGATGAGCACTAGACAATCTCTCCAGGCAACCTACTGCACTGTTCAACCACCCTTACAGTACAAGTGTATTTTCTTAACTGTCCAAGGGAATTTCACGTGTTTCAGTTTGTGCCATCTGTCTCCTGTTCTGCCACTTGGCATCACTGCAAAGAGTCTGGCTCCCTCTTTGTAACTCCCTCCCATTGAGTATTTATACATGTTGATAACATCCCCCTACAAGTATTTTCTTGTTCAGCGTACGCGGTCTCAGCTCACTCAGCCTCTCCTCATATGTACAATGCTCCAAACATTTGACACTATCTTAAACATTTCTCAACATCTTTCTGAACTGCAGATATTAGAATGGAATACAATACTACTACAAAAGCCTCAGCTAATTCATTAGAAAAGGTGATACAACCTTTCATTTACCTCTGCTTCTGTAATGCAGGTGCTCTACTCCATCTCATGCTTGCAAACAGTGCATACAGCAACACACACTTAAGTCTGCCAGAACAACCACAATTTTTTTCAGCATTATACTTCGTATGATATAATTCCGTACTACCTACATAATAAACCATTTTGTTCTTTGGCATACCATGCTGTTGGCTATGTTAAAATCCGTATTAGAGAATTAAACTTGTTCTACCGACTTTCCTGATCAGCCTTTGTAAAAGACCTGTTCATTATTTACTGTTAAACCCCTGCGCTATCTGCAAATTCTATCAGTACAGATTTTGTACTTTTTTCCAGATCACTGACAAACATTGAACAGCGCTGAACCAAATATAGAGTTCTATAAGACTAACAAGAAATATCCCCAGTTGAAAGATCATCCTCTATTTAGTGAAGTTTTATAATCTCTGATTTAACTAGCTTAATATATTTAATATAGCTTATATTGATTTTACTTGGTGCTATTTTTCTTCTAAATTACTGTCATACAGTAACAAGCCAAGCACCTCTTATAACTCTATGAGGCAGACAAAGTTGTGTCTGTCATCATTACTACTAGTTTTACTGTTGCACAGAGAAATCATGGGCTAAGACTCATTGTCCTACCCACCACAGAAATACTGTGCTGTAGTAACTACTATACTACACCTCTTTACAGTTTAACAAATCAGCTTGGCTCATGATGTCCACAGAAAGAATAGTAGATTTGTTTGAAAAGACTGATTTTTCCATAAAACTATTCCCAATGGCCTGGATTATAGACAATCATATGGAATTAAAGGATAGACATTCTTTGACTTTACCTAGAATCAGTGCTAGGCTAACGGTCATTTAATTGATATCTGGCCATTCTCCTTATGCTTTCAAACTTATGGCAGAAGCTTAGAGTTATCCATTCCCTAGAGTTCTGAATTTCTTCAGCTATTTTCCACTGACCTTTTGAAAATAACAGCTTTAGTTATCACATATATTTACTTCAATTTGAGGCCTACAAGCAATAAGCCATGAAAAAATATACCTAGAACCAATGAAGTACAATTTCTATTTGATTTGCATCTTGTTAAAATTGTACACAATTGTAATGTAAGCTCAACTAGCAGATATCCAAAATTTATGTGGAAGTGCATCTTCTAGTATAAGTCTTGTTTTCTAATAATGTACCAAATGCCACTGCAGCTTTTCTGAGAAGATTCACTATGCATCTCCATGGATTCTTAGAGAACTCATACTGTCTTCTCCCTGTAAGAGTGAGCATTGGTAAGCTCAGTCTCTTTTACTGCGTTGCCAGTTTTCTCAGAGCTTGTGGAAACACAACTGTCTTTCAGTCTGATTTACCAGGGAATTAGAGGTCTGTAAGTATCCTATAGATTGAAAGGATATCAAGAAACTTGGTTTTCTATCTTGCAAACCTACACTTAGTGGAGAAGTTACTAGGTCAGCAGACAGGACCTTCCCCAACACCTGCTGGAGGAGCCTCAACTGCCACCAACCTCATTTGTGAGAAGATTTAAGAAGAAAAAAAGAAGGCAGACAGGCAAAGAAAGCTGAAAAATTCCTCAATAATGTCAAGTACCGTACTGAAAACACTAGCGTTTTGGTGGAGTATTTTTGTTTGTTTACCATTTCTTTAAAAAGCCTGCTCAGATTAGAACTCTAGCATTCTCAATTTACCTTGCTACAGTTGCTGATATACACCAAGGAGAAAGCAGGGATTTGCAGTCTTTAGGCTGCCACAGCTGCTACTAATACTATCATCTGTTGCAGAGCAACACAACCCCAGAAGTCTCATCTCAGCCAGCATAGGAAAGAAGAAAACAACTTAAGCTATTTGTATTTGAAGCATTTGCAACTTATACTCTTGAATATTTCAGCATACTATGTTTGAACTGGACATTTTCATCTTCAGACTAAATATTCTGTTCACTTGAAGGAACAAGTTCATCACAAGCAAAGCATTGTCTTTGAATGCAAAGTCAGGTAAAATTTTGCTCTCAAATGATCATGCTTCCATCCCACCGAAATCAGTGGAAAAGTTTTAGCTGATGGAGAATATGGATGTGCAAAATTCTTTTTTCACTTCACCAATACTGACAGGTGTAACAGGAAAACAATACTTTCTAATGTTCAAGGTCCCAGATAGGGATTCAAATGATGTATTTATTATACACTAGGGTTTCAGTCACAGCCCACTGAGTTGAACCTTACAAAAACGTCTGCTTTCTTCAAGTACTTGACTGATGAACTCCAGAAAGGATGTTATTCACCTTGTTAAGTTATTCACCTTGCCCCATGATATGAGCTTAGTTTCTCCAAACAAAGCTGAATGGAAACAATTAGAAACCTGTTCCATAGAACTAGTGACTCTTTGTGGTATAAGGGGCCTCAAAATCATATAGCATGCACAGTATGTATAAACCTTGGCTATGCTGGTCCATTGGACTCTGAGGTGGGCCCATCCCAGGGTGAGGAGGTCGCATACTCTTCATGGAGCCACAATGAACGTCTTCAACCATTCCTTTTTCATGCAAGCCATCAATAGGCTGTGGGGGAAAAAAAAAAAGTATTTAAATATTTAAATAGAGGCAGTGTATAAATCCACTATAAAAATCCAAAGGAGTTTAACTCAAAATCTAAATAAATACAGATTTCTCATTGTATTTATTTTGAATGATAGTTTAGAGAACCTTTACCCCTGGAATCAGACATTGTGGGCAGCACAGAGCACCACTGGACTGCTTACCCCTTTCTGTTCCTTTTTTGACTATTTTTTTTCCTCCTTATGAACCATTTGGCAATGCCAGGGAGGCAAACTGTCCACATACAAGCACATGAGCTGTATTGGTCTCATATTACAAAGCAGTGTAACACACTAACTTATTAAAGTACAGCCTGTGGCTTGGCCTGAGCTATTTTTAGCCCAAACTTTGCCCTTTCAGTCTCTGCTGTACTGGAATGCCCCAAACACTGTTTCTTTTCAAACACAAAGATACCATTGCAGAAGGTTCCCTATTTTTGCCTGCAAAGAAGAGGTTAAGGCAGTCAAGGAATGGAAGACAGGGTTCTACTCAAATACTTGTGCTCCCTACAGTCCCTGTCACCTCATTCACTCCTCAAAAACTACAGTTCCCATGGTACTTGGAATGCAAAACAGGGCCAAGTGCCTTCCTCAGTGACAAGAAGAAAGCTTGGGGTCAGAAAAATATGCGGAAGGCATGCAGGGCACTGGAAACTGCTCGCTAACAGAAACTGCAAGACTCGAAATGTGAAAACAAGGGAAAAATAACATCTGAAGGAAAAGATGTCTCAAGAAAACTGAAAAAGTTTACCTGAAAGCAAAAATTACACCTGGTCCCCAATCCGAAAAGAGCTTCTGCTTATTAACTGCTAACTTAAGAATGTCTGCAAGGCTTTCTATTAGGAAAGAAAAGACTGGCATCACTTATTTACCTTCTTTATATAAAAATATGAAACTCTGCCTCTCTCTAACACATGCATGCACACTAAATACTGTTCTTGCAAGCCCTACTGTAAACAGAGATCTTGCAGTCTGTATTATCTAAACACACACCTATATACTGATAATTCTTTTCAAAAAGAGAGTTAGGAAAAATTATTCCCATTGAAAATACAGGTCAACAGCGTAGCTTCTTATGCATTTTTTAAGTTACAGAAAAACACTGTAATAATTGTCTTTGAGCAATTTGTTGCATATGAATTAATTCAGCAGAACTAAACATACATCATCCTTTTTATACAGAAAAAAGGAAAAAAGCCTTTAAACTTTATTTGTGACTCCTTCATATAAATTTTCCATTTCCCATTAAAATAATTTGATTGAAAATACCTCTAAACAAAAGGGGTTTTTTTGGTTTATCAGCACTTCTGAAGTATTTCACCATTATTTTCCTTACCAGAAAATATGGATTAAGAGGAGAAACTTACAAAAAAGTAGAAGTAAAACGGATTTTTGTTCTCAACAACTTGTTTAGTCATGCCAGTACAAAAACATTTGTGAAAAGAATTTGCATCAGAAAAAAAAAATTGTTATCTATAAGCTATTTTTTTATTACATGAACTTGGGATATGGAGTAGAAACGTAGAGAGAGATTAATTGACGCATTAGAAACAGTTTCACTGTGCTGACCAAGTAAAACCCAATGCTCTTTTCTGACACACGAAGAGCTCTCCCTCTTCTTTCTCTGCTATGTATAAAGACAACCAGCACTGACAAGAATATTCAGTTCACATCTTGCCCACAGGAGCTGAATATTACAACAAATCAAAACACATGTAAAGCAAGACCCATTCCTGTTTTAATGTGGTGTATGTCCAGGACTAAATCTTCAGGGCATCCAAGAGGAGGAAGAGATTGTGCAGGAAATTTGATCTGTTTTCTAGAACAGAGGACATGGCTGTATACATCTGTGGTGTGATACCAGGGATGGGTGTTACTGCACTGCACTAATGGATGGCAACAGTGAAGCCTCTGTTGATTTTGGCAGCTCTGAAAGGACCTAAATGGGACACGGCACACACATCCAGGGCATCAGAAGTACCAGCACACAGGAGATGGGCAAAGGGACTGGCATTAATGAAGAGCAGCAGTGAAGAGGAAGACAAATACATGCCCACAGCTGTCCTTTCAAACAGAGAATTTAACAAAAAACAAACAGGAATGGAAGGATAGGCACGTGACCACACACAGAAATGTCAATTGGAGGAATGCTTCTGTGGGAAGAGTTGACTGAACAAACAGGTTTTTATAAGAGATTTATTTAAAAATTAAAATAAATAAATAAAAATTTAAAAAACACAAACCAGTTGCAAACTGAAATGTTTCACGTCTAACAGAAGGGAACATAAGTATAGCAAAAATGAGGTTTGCTTCTGTGTATTTGCAGAAATTATGCTGTGAAAAACTAAAAGTGAAATTCATTAGAAACAGATCAAGAAAGGTAGAACTGATTAATCTGTTTTTATTAGCAAAGCTAAAAAAAGATGAAGATGGCATAAATTTCTCCCAAGACAAAATTAGTTTCAATGATCAGTGGTGAAATGCAAAGATACTTGTGTTTTCAAGAATATTTTTAATCTAAAAGCATCTCCACTGTCTACGGAAAAAAACTATAAAATTAAGTAGACAAGGACTACACAACTTGAAAAATGGTTATTTTTCATAACCTCTTTGAATCACTATACAGTTACAAAGTTAGATGGTAACTTTAAACCTATGTAACAGGTTAAAAATTGCAGGAAACATCTTACACACAAAGCAATATCTGTGAATTCTTCAGTCCTTTATAAATTATTAGAGATGTCTTCCACAAAGACATTGTTGGCATGAAAAATGTAACCTGTACCAGCAGTACAGCACTACTATCACATTGGGGTACTCTTTTTTTCTTTTAACATGACAGAACAGAAGGGAAATAGGAAGCTGAGATATATTCAACTTTGAGTACACATTACAATTTTTCATTGGTCCTTGTAAGTAAGAACAAGCACAGAACAGGCCAGATACATAAACAGTGCTTCCACGGGACCTAATGAGGGATGAGTCTCAGCTATATGTAAGCCCATACTTAGACAGCTGGCAGACTTACAGATAGTACATACTGCCTGAAGCATAAGGCACATTTTACCTACACTGCTTTTACGCTTCATTCACGAATAAGGTCTTCTCGCAAAGAGCACTACATCACAATTTGACCTATTTCCAGATAAACTGTATATTATTATATTATGGTGTCTTTTTTCTTTTCTTTTTTTTTTTTTTTTTTTTTTGTTTGTTTGTTTGTTTCCTGCCTCCTTCTTAAAAAAAGAAACTAGCAAAACACTGGCGTGGAAATCAAAGACTAAGATCAAGAACCAAATTAGATTTCTTCCAGACCATGCATCCTCTATACCAACAAAAAAAACCTGCATAGACCAAACAGCAATGTGTTATCACATAACTGCACAGTAAAACTGAATACATCACTGATGAACAGCCAGTCTGATTGTGGTGCCCTGGCAGAAGGGATTTAGCCAACAGTTCTGTTAATCTCATATAAAGCACCAGAACACCATTTCACAGAAAGTCTCTGCCAATTTTTCAAGTTTGACAACGATACATTCGTTCTTTCTTTCACTAATGTAGACCATACAACAAAAATAGTACAGAGAACACTAAAATCGTCTATCCCTACGTTCTGCCTCCAGAAAAGCCTGTATGTGGCTGTGATGGTTTCACACAGATAGACAGCTAAGTGTCACCATTCCACCTTCTCACTTCACCTCAACAGAACAGAGGGAGCAAATATGATGAAAAAAAGGCTCATGGATTGAGATAAGGACAGGGAGATCACTCACCAATTACCATCGTGGGCAAAACTGAATCAGCATAGGGAGACTAACGTAATTTACTGCCTATTGATAACAGGCTAGAGCAGTGAGAAACTAAAAGCAAACTAAAAACACCTTCCCCCCATCCACCCTCTTCTACCTCCTCCCCCCGAGCGGCGCAGGGGAACGGGGAATGGGGGCTGCAGTCAGCCCACATCGCTTCGTCTCTGCCGCTCCTTTGGGGTCACTCTCTGCCCCTGCTCCAACACGGGGTCCCTCCCACGGGATGCCGTCCTTCCCGAACGGGTCCTGCGTGGGCTTCCCACAGGCTGCAGCTCTTCAGGAGCTGCTCCAACATGGGTCCGTACCACGGGGTCCATCCTTCAGGAGCAAACTGCTCCAGCACGGGTCCCCCACGGGTGGCAGCTCCCACCGGATCACCTGCTCCTGCGTGGGCTCCTCTCCATGGGCTGCAGCTCCGGCCCGGAGCCTGCTCCTGCGGGGGCTCTCCATGGGCTGCAGCCTCCTTCAGGCCAGATCCACCTGCTCCACCGTGGGCTCCTCCACGGGTTGCAGCATGGAGATCTGCTCCGCCATGGTACACCATGGGCTGCAGGGGGACAGCCTGCTCCACCATGGGCCTCACCACGGGCCGCAGGGGAACTTCTGCTCCAGCACCTGGAGCACCTCCTCCCCCTTCTTCTTCACTGACCTTGGTGTCTGCAGGGTTGCTTCTCTCTACATTTTCTCACTCCTCTCTCTTAGGTGCTGCTGTACAGCATTTTTCCCTTTCTTAAATATGCTCTCCCAGAGGCACAACCAGCATCGCTCACTGGCTCAGCTCTGGCCAATGGTGGGCCCTTTTGAAGCTGGCTCTCATCTGACATGGGGCAGCTTCTGGGCTCTGCTCACAGAGGCCACCCCTGCAGCACCCCCACTACCAAAACTCTGCCATGTAAGCCAGTAGATTCCAAGGAAGAGTAAGATTAGGGAAACCATATAACTATACTTTCCTTTAGTATATTCCCATCTGCCAAGTATTTTCGGCTAGTGAGAGTCTCCAAGGCTGTTACAGTTTGCCTATTTAGCAGCACCTCCAACAGACTTCTAAGCATCTCTCCTTGAATCAATGTTCTCTTGCATCTAAAATATATGTCAATAAAATCTGGAACTGTAATGATTTCCCTGGCAATTTCATTGGCAGTCTAAAGATTACTTAAGGAAGTAGCAAGAAAAATAGCTAACACTGTTTCTGTCAAAACTGCATTACGTAAATCAATAATAAATTTTCTTGTGGAAGTTTTTTTGGGTTATCATGTGAATATACAGTCTTTATCTTTCATATTAACTGTTAAGTAAACAAACTTTAGGAATTACAAATTATTAATATCATTTCATATCAATCAGTTCTTTATCTACTTTTGCATACAGTAGTTTCTTTCCACTTTTATGCATTATCTAATGCTCTGTTAGCTAGTCAAACATCTAACATAGAATGAAGGTGTTTTACTACTTATTTTATGAACTTTAAAAGTAAGAACCACAATCCCATTGCATATATGGGATGCACACCTCATAAGCAATCGCATAACTGGGGCACTTTTTGTACACTCTCTCACTTTTACCACACTTGTCCCCATTAAAAAAAAACAAAAAGACAAAAACCAAAAATGCTATGTTACACCTTGACATAAAAGCCAAACTGCTTTAAATAACACTAAGCAGAAAGAAAAAGTTTACCTGGTCAAACTGAAAACTGAAGATGGCGGACCATTTTTTTTTTTTTTAACTACATAGGATATCATTCAAGTAACATTTGCAAAATGGTCTGGAGGCACACTTTCACAAAACTTCTTAAACAGAAACTTCCCCTAGCCTCTCCCTTAGTTGTCACAAAAGACGGTTTCTGTAGTTGTACAGGAAAACAGGCCAGAAAACTGATCTAGACTGAAAAATTAAATAAGAAAAAAAAAAACTTTTTTTTTCCACCTGGATCAGTTCAACAGACCCATTTTGTAGCTTATTCATACAAACATACACACACACACACATGCACTCAGAGGCATGCAATAGCATACAAAGTGGCAAACTATGGGACAGCAAGGCTGTTTAACCTTTGCTACTTAAGCAAAGACTTCTGCAGTTACAGCCTTTGCCCTGTTAGCAAAATAAAGGTATAGAAAAAGGAAAGTAATTCTACAGTAACTACAATGACTGGTCACCTCTGAGTTAGCTATCTGGACTCTTCAGAGAGTCCTGGTGCCCATTTCAAAACATTTCAATAGGCCACTTCCATGGGAGAACTTCTATGTTGGTTCACAAAACTTCTGATATGCTCCTAAAATCTCTGTAAGAACTTTGCTGGTTTGTTTCGAGTGCTGATATAGCATTAGACATCTGAAAAACATATAGGGTGAAAGAGGATATAGCAGTTGAAGACAATGTATGGAGTATTAAACTGTTGTACCGCAAAGTTCCTGATGTTGGCCTTCTTTTCTGCAAGTACACAATCTCTTAAAAAAGAAAGAACCAAGAGAACTGAAGGACTTAAAACCTGGCTGCCTATGAGGTTTGGAGCACTCACCATAGTATCGGCATCTTGGGCTGCAAATGACCTCACAAATGAGGAAATAATTGAAAATATCAAATCTGGCTAATAGATAAATTACACACTTCAAGATTCACTTGAAAACTTATAGTTACTGAAGGTACTGACCTCTCAGAGATTACAATTTCAATAGTTCAGCGCAAACAGAGAGTTGGATCATAGCCTCCTTCACTTCAGCTGTCTTTGTGCTATTAAAAGTTTCAATTATACCGTTCTTTATGCGAAAGATAGTAGTGCAATATCCCTGCTGACTGGACACTGTTTTAATGACTGAAACCGATCCATATGTGAAAATGACAACATGAAGTTGCCAATTCATGGGGAAAATTGTAATACATTTACATTATATTAAAACTTATTTTTTATTTTGATTTGAATTTCTTTTTTTATGTGCTTATACATGGGGTTTACATGGCAAAGTTTTGGCAGTCGGGGGGCTACAGGGGTGGCCTCCCTGAGAAAACTCCAGAAGCTGCCCCATATCAGATAAGAGCCAGTTCCAGCCACTTCCAAAAGGGACCTGCTGCTGGCCAGACCCGAGCCAATGAGTAACGCTGGTTGTGCCTGATAAGATATTTGAGAAATGCTCGCTGCATAACAGCAGTGAGAAATAGGAGTGAGTAAAAGTGCGAGAAAACAACCCTACGGACACCAAGGTCAGAGGAGAAGGAGGGCAGGAGGTGCTCCAGGCACCGGAGCAGAAGTTCCCCTGCAGTCCATGGTGAGGACCATGGTGGAGCAGGCTGTCCCCCTGCAGCCCATGGGGTACCACACGGAGCAGATCTCCATGCTGCAGCCCATGGAGGAGCCCACGGAGAAGCAGGTGATCGGTGGGAGCTGCCACCCGTGGGGAACCCGTGCGGTAGCAGTCCCATCCTGAAGGATGGACCTTGTGGTACAGACCCACATTGGAGCAGTTCTTGAAGAACCAATGTCTGTGGGAAGGCCTGTATCTTGTGGGAAGTATCCCACACTGGAGTAGGGGAAAAGAGGGAGGTTTAAGGAAGCGCAGAGACAAAGCGTTATGGACTGACCGCAACCCCTCACTCACCAGCCCCCTCCCACTGCTCAGAGCGGGGACACGGCAGAAGAACTGAGACTGAAGTTGAGCCTTGGATGAAAGGAAGGTGTTTTTAGTTTGTTTTTTTCTGTTCTCCCTGCTCTACTTTATTAACCTTCCTCAAGCTGAGTCTGTTTTGCCTGTGACAATATTTACCCAGCAATTTCCCTGTCCTTTTCTCAACCCATGAGCTTTCTCGTCATATTTTCTGCCCCCTCCCACCCTGCCTTGCTGAGAAGGGGGAGTAACAGAGCAGCTTGGTGGGCACCTGGCAGCCAGCCAAGGTCAACCCACCACAGCTTGTAACAACACCACGTGGCATCACCAACAGTTACCAAAATGTCTTCAGAACCTTGGCTCTTTAAGCTGTTACTTCAGATTCCTGAGAGTAGAACATCAGTGAAATTGAAATTATCATTAGCTCCAGCTTTGGTTCACAACCAAATAAAAATGAAAGTCTGTAAGAGACTGTTCTCAAAAAGGAAATTCCACACAAGCAAATATTTCCTCAAAGAAGACGACATTAATGATAGTTTAAGCACACATGTAACTTTAAGTGTATCACAACCAGTAAAGTCCACTTATTTACGTTCTACATTACATAGTTTGCCTATGTAAAATAATTTGGAAAAAAAAGTTTTTCATAAACATAGCAGATTAAGAAATTTGTAAGCATGAGCCCTTTAGGAATTAGAAGTATTAAAACAAAAAAAAACTAAAAAAAAATCAATGTTCATGCAAAACTAAAAACCATCCCAGAAAAACATAACATGTCAGCAAGATGCTTCGAAACAGATAAGAAAGAAAAATAAAAGGTGGTTAGAATGGTCTACTAAAAGGTTTTAATACTGTAATTCCAATTTTTTTTACTCTAGTAAGGTCTAGCCTACTGAATAGTGCACAGTTTAAAAACAAAGATTTGCAAACTACTAAGTCTGTAGTTCAAAGTAGTCTACCAGGAACAAAGAAGCTATATTTAATCTGATATATGCATCATCTTTAGTAATAAAGAGAGAATTAAGAGCGTAGCTGCAGTTTTGCAGGTGAATAGCAGTTATGCAGGTCTAAATGTAGTAGAAATAGGTTTTTTTATTCAGTGGAGAGAACTCTAGGAAAGAAAAGTTTCACTTGTAATGAACTATTACCTTATGCATTTGGTGCATGCCTTCCTGTGGATAATCAGTAGGCCCCATTGCTGGCATTGGATGCGGGACACTGGGTGGACCAGGACTTGGCCCCATCATGCTGTGAACTGAGCCAGGAGATGGCCCTGGTCCTGGGCTAGGTCCTAGAATCGGTCCAGGTGAAGGTCCTGGTCCAGGGGAAGGACCAGGATGAGGCATGGCGCCAGGGTCTGTAGGCGTGGACATCTATTTTCTGTCTCCTTTTCAATTAGCAGAATAGCTCTAATAACAAAACAAAACAAAACAAAAAAACGAAAACAGAATTTCTATGTGACGTTAGGGGCATTGAAGAAGATGTAATAAAGAAAACCTACTGGCAATCATCACACACACACACACAAACTGTCATCAGCAGAAAATGCTTAAATGATCCAATATGGCACATCAGTTTGATCACTCTTCAAGAAGCCCACCAGAAGGAGAAAGATCTTGAAAGTTCAGTCAATTTCTGGATGTTTGTGTGTTACTCACAGAACAAAGCAGCTGGTACGCTATGAGAAACATCTACCAGAGAAAACTGTAGTTCTACAGACTTGCTATCATCAAATTATACAACATGTGATCAAGCACAGTACTACTAAGGACAGAGAAGACAGCTGTGCATCTCTATAACATACATGTGTTCACAAATCTTCCCCTAAACTCAACATCTGACTGCAAATGAAATGCTTACAAAATTCATGGAAACACAGCAAAACAAGTATTAAAAGTATTATTAACACTATTTTCTGACTTTTTTTTTTTAGTTAGATATTAATTTAGGACCTCTCTGCTTATAGCTGTATGCAATCATAGTATCAAATGAAACAGACAACAGAAAAGACAATTACTTTGGCCTGAACACAGTTATAATTCACTTGAGGGGTTCTGCTGATGTCACAAGCCAGGAGAATGCAGCTCAAGTGGCTTATAAAACAGTTACAGCTCAGAGAACAAATGGCAGGCTTTTACAGGCTGGAAAAACAACTATTTCTATTTCTGTGCTCTTAACAGAACAAATTGATGCAGGCTATAGGCTTGAAATATCCTTCAGCTTTCTGAGAACTTCTATCAATGTCTAATATTGAGAACTTTCAGTCTGCTAATGTCAGAGTACTGTAATGTAGTGACATAGCTGCCATATTTTTACAAAATTGATGCTGCCAACAAGATCAGTTATGTTTCTTGGTATTCCCCACTCCCTACAGCCCCATTTTCATGTGTTTGATCACAGACTGATCTCATTATTTGAGTAGCTAGAACAGCAGAAAAGTAACCCTATATAAAAAAGTTAAAAAAAAAAAAAAAGATTTAGGTTACCAAACTGACTTTCTGTAAGGACAGATTAATCTCAGTACCAGCACAAGGAAACAAGTAGGATCACCGCTTTTGGCGGTAGCTAACCATTATATAGGCTTAGCCTGCTCCCTTAATTTACTTTGGATGCAGTTTATAATAAGGTTACCTGCCCATGGTTACTTGTCTCATAATAATAAATACAATACAGTAAAAAATGAATCTTTTAAAAACATGTTTTAATTTGCAATATTTTGATAGCACATTATGAGGCTCCCTGACCATATTCTCTCCTTACAGAATTTATCACAGAAGATTGTTCCACCTTCCACATCTGGGTTTATCCACTATCCATGGTTAGCAGTAATTACTTTCTAACAGGAGTATGTGGCGTAATGTTGTTATGACACTGCTCACAAAACCCACACTGTAACACTGCAAACACCCCAGCTCATGGAAGTCAAATTAAGATACAGACACTGAAGACAAGCAAAGTACCCTCCCACGGTTCCCACCAAAGCAGAAAGGAGGCCCATCTGCAAGACATGACAGAAAAGAAAAAAAAAAAAAAAAAGTGGATTGGTGCTTAATGCTGGCAATTAGGGAATTCAAAGTTCACAGAATTCATCTTTTCTTTTACAAGCAAGAATCTTCACTTACCAGGACCAGCAGAGAATATTAAATACTACTACATCAAGACCGTTTTTACTTATTTACCCCCAATTATCTGCATGTTCTGTCAGGATTGAAAATGGCTTAATAGCTTTTACTTAAAAAAAAGTTTCCTTTTGGTTTCGGGGTTTTTCTTGTTTTTTTTTAAACTACTACTCTGTCCTAATTCAAGGCAACAAATTAGAACAATGGTTGCTTAACTCATTTAAAATAAACCATCCTCATCGGAAATAAGCTACCTTGGGATCCTATTTACTTGCAAGGTAAAACAAAGTGATACCGATGAAGCTTCTCTGTTCAAAAACAAAAGATAAAAACAAAATGCTAGAGTCACTAATTAGTCTCTCACATTTCCACAACATTGCCACAAAAGGAATTGCATTATCAAATGTTCACATCTGCATACACGATGTCATAACTTCTTGGAAGAGGCCTACAGTTTGGCTTTATGTAGGAAAACAGACATTTCCCCCAAACAAAGAGTTTTTATACAAGTCCGTTGTTATGTTGTTATTGCAAAGCATAACACTGACACTGTCATAGCTGAGTCCTCTGTACAGCATAAGCCAAACTCTGTCTACTCAACCAAGCAGAACCTACCAACACCATTATTCACAAAAATGTATAGAGAAACACTACTCAATCAATCACAAAACTACCTATCAGTACAGTATCCCAAGATATCCTATTTCACAAAACACTTCACTTACACCTATGCATTAAAATGAGTATCAAAATCTCCCCTTCTGTTTACCTTTAGTTCTAACTTAACTTGTTGTTCTCATAAAAACTGGCCCTGATCTCAGCACCACTAGTTACAATGTAATTTATGTATACATTAAATATTTCCAGTAAGCAAACTTGGAAAATTTAGAATTCTTTTTAATGGGCTAGCAAGTGCCCAACCTGTGGAAAACAATGATTACCAGAGTCATCCTGCACTCCTTACTCCAGACCAAATCCCTTCTTTTTTTTTCTTTAAGAGCAGATAAACTCATCCAATCTTACATCACAGTGAATATTCCTAAAGAGATTTGATTCAGAGATTTTTATATGTCAAAGAACATACTTCCATGTACAAAAAAAGTAAGTTATAAGACCTATATCACAGGAACATAAAATATTGTAAACTGTTACCTGAATCCAAGTAATAAATCCTGTCCAAGGACACCCATGGACATAAAGAGACAAAGCGGTTTTCTCTGGCAACAGTAGTCCATGAAATTTAAAAAAACCAGCCACTGGCATACACAGGAACACATTATAGGTGGTCTTTGCAACTAAGGATCTGTTCAGAACACAACTGCTAAAAAAAGGCTTTTATGATTTAATATGTTTCAAAATAGCTTAGTTTATATTTACTAAGATTGAGATTGTATTAAAAAAATAGGCACTCTGTTCTCACTAAAACTCAGTAAAAACAAGATATGTCATCCCTCTAGGTCCTTATGAAAGTCTCATTAAAGTCATACCAAAAAACTACAAGCAGATAACAGATGCAACAGTGGCCAGGCTCCATCCAGTTAACATGAGTATTACTTTGGGTAAATTCTGGTGCCTCTGTTGAAATAAGCAAAATGAAACCAACACTCTATCAAAACTAGAGTTAACCCATTTATTTGGACTGCTTTTGTAATGAGTAGCTCCTGTTAGAGTTACAAAGAAAAAAAAGAAAAAAAAAAGAAAAAAAAAGTAAATGCTTCTAACATTTCGTAAGGATTTTAATTAAAAAAATAATAATAATAAAATAAATTAAAGAAAAAAAAACAAATTTTCATCTCTTTGTCCCAAATGATAAGGCTGTAGGTCTAGATTCTCATATGAATTACATACTAATTGTTTCTCAAGTGTCCACTCTTAAAATTTCCTTCAAACTCTCATGGGAGCAGTGTCATTCACATGACTTCCAGTAAGACACATCTCTACTTGAGCTGAAATCACACATCACTTCTTAGATTTCTGTTCATCAACATCACCAAGTTTCTTTCATGAACAGCCCCAAATAACAGAATAGATCCTTTTCTCCCACATTTGAACATAGTGAGGTCTGTCATACCTCAGTTCTTTTTTTCTCCCCTGCCTCAGATGAAGTCTAGATAGACTATATACTAAAATCACAATCCTCTAATTTCTTGAGCCCGTGGTAGCAGAACAAGAGGGGATTTAATTCATTGTGGTGAATTGTACACTTCTTCCTGTGGTCCCACAGAATTACTCCCAACTCTGCTGGACAAACCAGAGTTAAGACAGAAAAGCAAAAATGTATCATTGTCAAGGTAACTTTAGCCATATGCAAATAACGAGCCACAATACTAAGAACTCAAGGGAGAGATTGGGACCTCTGCTCAACTACTTCTACATCAAATGATTTAGGACAGTAAGTATCTGCATGACAAAGAATATCAGTATGCTATAAGGGAGAATTAGCTAAGCATATATGTTTCTGCACTGTCACTTTATGTATACGTAGAAGATTTTGTAAATACAGCTATTTCACTGTGTCAGCTCAATGTTTCAGAACACAGCATCCAAGCACATCATATGCAGTTTGGTATAAAACCAATAGAAACCCAAAGGTAACAAAGGCATGGATTTCCAACACATGAGGAGAAGTATGCAACATTGGTAGATCCAAAGCTAAACCACAATGGGCAGCAAACCACCAGCACTACTTAGGAATTCAAGACCAGCTGGACACCCAAAAAGATCCAGAGATTATAGACTGCTTTGGCACAGAGCAGTCACACTGAGTATAGGAACAGATGGAGCAGCAAGTATTTATAATTCTTCTAGTTGTTTCTCTTCACCATCCAATATGACTTCTGCCTTTCCATGACTGAGTCAACTTAAAATGAATTTCAGCTGGGGTGTTTTCAACCAGATCCCCTGCCTTGGATAGGCAGTGGAAAGCAAGGAAACTGTGCCACTTACATCTGATTAAAAGGCAACGCAGACCCAAGCAATAGCCACATGCACGCTGCAAAGCACTCTCCCCGTAACTCCACAGAAAAATAATTACAGTGCATTTCTCCCCAGACATCTCCCACAGAAGTCATGACTCAAAAGTGGCTTAGAAAACATTCACTGTGAAATTGAGATACACTACAAAATAACTTGGAGTTATCTTTATTACACTGCCATACAAAACACGAAATGATACTGCCAGTGGTTCATAGAATTTGCATAATCTGTTAACCGTAATCAAATGAAGATGTTCAAAGTTTAAGAACTGATTAAGACAGTAGGTCATTATAATTAAAACAAATAACTTACAATCTTCAGAAGCAAGTCAGTGTTTTCTATTTTACAGCCCCACAGAACATTGTGCAGTAACATTTATCAGGATTTAACTAGTGTCACTTCATCAATGATTCAACCAGTAAAGAGTAGGTGTACATGAAACAATGTAAAATCAGTAAAGGAGAAGAGTCAACTCTTCCACTAGCATAAACAACAGTTACTTAGTTCACATAAGAGACGTCTAACACACTAACAGCTGAGAGATTCTGCCTTTGCATACTCAGGCACACAACTTCACTGCAACTTCAAAATCTTCTGGAAGGGAACTTGCAGTTTGAATAATAAACCACAGAATTAGAAATCTTGCAACTTAATTGCTTATCCAGATACTTAGGCCAGAGATAAAAACCTCTGGACACTGGCTTAGCTGCTTGTCAAAAAGTCTACCAAAGACTGTTGCATCCTCTTGTAGAAAATTCCTAGTCCTACTGTGTAGCTGTTTCAGCTTTCCATACAGCAACTTTTCAACTATTGTGTTATAGCCTAACTTCTTCTGAAAAACTAAAATCAGCACCAAGAAATGACTGGTTAACAGCTGGGGGTTGCACGTACTACAGCCAGTCCCAAAGAAGTCATCCTAAGTCAGAGTTCACGGAAGTTAGGTTAAGCCATGCCACTAGACTTCAATGAAGAGGCTAAAGCACAAACACACAATCCCTTCTGTTGGCTTTGCTGCAGAAAACAATAGCCTTCAGGAAAAGAGGAGGGCAGACAGCTAGAGTCGGAAGTTTAAGGAAATGTCTTTTAATCCCATAGCCATAGTCACCACAGACAATTTGTCAATGCCCAAGATCAAGCCCATGTTTGCTACATATGTAGATTCTATTGTCTACTTAGGGCACAGAAAACTGACTCATGAAAGCGCTGACTGATTACAGATTAAGTTTCCATACAGTGGCCTTTTCTACAAGTATTAATCACAGTTATTCAACATCATCTTCTCATCAGATTCTGAAAAACAAAAACCACAATTACAGGTAGGCAGAGGGAAAGGAATTCATTACTGACAGGCCTTATCTTTACTTAGAGGAGAAAGAAAAGGGCGAAGAAGGAAGAAGATCGTTCTTAATACAAGTTACTTTAAATAAAATATCAGTGAAGATGAGGGAAAGGTATCATTTTCATAACAACAAACATTCTTAACATTTTTCCTAAAGGTCCCAGCTCTAAATGATTCACCTGGGTTTTCAAACCCTACAGTAATACATGGGAAATATTCTCTACCAAGCGGAGACAAACAGCAAAACGTTTTCCCACAGGAAAAGTTGGTTTTAAATGTGTTAGAAAAAATAAAACAGTTTTCAGTCTTAATCTTCTTATCCTGCTACACTTGCAAACTACCAAAGCTGTGTTTAAAGGAGGCCTTACTTCTCCCCCTGAATCATCCTTCCCTATTTTATTTTGCAAATAAGACAAAAGCTTTTCTCTGTTGCCATTTTCATGACAAGTGATCTTTATGTTATAGCGTTGTTTAGTACTCCCCTAAAGTATCAAACAAATAAAAAACAAAACTGATATAGTGCAAAATATTTGAATGTCCAGGAAACACATTATATAGTGAGAACTTCAACTGCAGCAGAAACACACACAAAATAAGCATTTTAATGAATGATTTGTAAAAATGTTCGCATTCATATGAAGAATAAAAAGTCTCCTTCTGAAAAGGATCACCAGTCCACAGCAATATTACCAATCAGGACCATGAAAATTGGTGAAAGAAGTGCAGACATTTTTTAAAGTTGCTGCTGTGCACATTGTGACCTTAACTTCAAAGCCCAAGAAAAACTGAGAAAATACATCTGTAGATATTAATTTCACAGGCACCTTTGTCAGGAAAATATTTAATATAAGAATGCTAGCTGGAGCACTTTTTTGTCTTGTCGACTTCAAGCCTCAGGTGTTGGTCAAAGCGTTTTTCAAACTTCACAAGAAATGCTCACAGACCACTTCAGAAACGAACAAAGGAAAAGATCTAAGACTGCTTTGAACACACTCTTCTGGTGCATACATTCTATGAAACACCACAGAAATATCAGTCCTAAAGCTGAGACATTAACTCATGAGAGAAATACTGTATTTAATGAAGCTTTACCTTCACCTCTGTCAAGTCCACACGTGCTGTATGATACACCTAACTTTAGATTTATTTTAAAACGCTCATCACTCGATCTTTTTGCTTTCTATTGCTAACATACATGCACACGCACACACACACAAAAAAAAACCTTCACTCCTATCTTTCTGCTACATCATTTTTTCCTTAGAATAACAAAGGGACAAAAGAAACAAAGACAGTAATAGGGCAATTAGGTTCCCGAAGAGAAAGTGTGCCTTTATTTCCATAACAATACACTGGCTTACTCAGAAGAGACCTCGAACATGTAACTAGCACACTACTAAAGGAATTTATTTCTCATACAATGTTTATTTGTCTGGGTCATAGTGGCTAAGTGTAAAATTAAGTAACACTGAAGAAGTAGAAAACAAAACAAAAGAGAATGCAAATGAAACAATGCAGTGTCCTAGATCCTATATCACTTTTTACAGAAAGCATGCTCAATACTTAAAATGGTAAAAACAACAAAAAAAAATCATAGTTTATTTTCTTCAGCTGGTTATTTACTTACCTGCCTAAAGTATTCATTAAAAGACCTCTTAAAAAAGAACGGTGTTCACCAAAGTTTGGTAGGTCCGAGTATCAAAAATAAACAGCAGATACGGAGTAAAATCAACTTCGGTGTGATCTGTGTAGACATACTGACACTTAACCACGCTATTTACTTAATAATAACGCACGCTTCGACAAAGGAAAAAAAAAAACAAAACCACATTTAACTGCAACTTCAGCTGTAGTGTAAAGGAGCTGCAACTTTCCCAGCCGTGCGCAGTCTGCTCCTCCACCATCATAAATTTAGGAGGGCGGGGTGGGGAGGAGACAGAACCCAAAACCTCCGTTCCTCCCCGCATCACGGGGCATAACCACCCGCGGCCGCGGGGTCCGCGGCGCCGCGCGCGTCGCGGGGGCGCGCACAGGGGCAGCCG